>JAOVVI020010973.1:0-11768 GCA_028571085.2 Nepenthes alata
CATCGACATTCTTAGCCTCTTAGAGTGTTTTCGAAGAAAAATAGCTAAGGTATAGAGATACCGAATGGTGTTGTTATGGAGTTGGGCTATTGGAACTCGTAGGGCTTGTTGGACAGGCAGCAAATCGTCCGGCAACGAAAGACGGAGGCCGCTCCTCAGGTGGGCCTCATACATTGTGATATGCCCTGCCGGTGGAGCAAAGGCTCTGTCGTCCTTTCCAGCAACCCTCCAAGCGATTTCCTTTGGAATATTAAACTCTATGCACAATCCTTTAACGTCACTCTCTCTAAGAACGGAGGCAATGTCAGCAACGGAGGCCATGGATTACTGGAAGTACTAGGGTTTCTAAGAAGTTGGGAACGAAGAAGACGAAGGCTAGGAGGCGTAGAAGGCTTTCGAAACATGGAGGAAAAACTTGAACGACAAGAACACTTTAAAACCCCTCATAAAGGACGCCATCAGTCCTGCCACGTGTCGCCTCCCTACTTGGCTCTTCAAAAGGCGGATCGCTGATGCATTAATGGCCAGGATATCCGCCCAACCAAAAGGAGACGCGTGTCTTCTTTTGGCCTGCAAGTCAGCTGATGGCCACGCGTCCATCAAAGCTGACAGAAAGTCCTCCGGAACTGACAAAAAACGGTCAACCGTTCTGGTCAATATTTTTCTCCGGAACTGACCAAGTCGGTTAACAGTTCTGGTCAACATTCTTCTCCGGAATTGACCAAGACGGTCAACAGTTCTGGTCAATATTCTTCTCCAGAACTGGCCAAGACGGTCAACAGTTCTGGTCAACATTCTTCTTCGGAACTGGCCAAGACGGTCAACAGATAATATGTAAGTTGGAGAGTAAATGCTTCAAAAAACTTGGCACTTAGGTACGGGAAAATAAGATTTTTGGTTGCATTTAGATTCATATAAATTTAGATCGTCCACTAAACTTATATGAAGCAAATTTCTAAGCTGAATTCAAAAAACAGCCAAGCATAAGAGTGAGAAATGAATTACCTGAGCTAACATGTGATCAGCCTCATCAAAAACAAGGATCTTCATGTAAACTAAAGACAACTTCTTGTACGAGATCCACTTTTTAACTGTCCCTGGGGTCCCAATGACAATTTGGGTTGTAATAGGCGGTCGTTTAGAGATTGGTATATGAGCCGGGTCATTTAGTGATTCCTGAACCGCACTTTCTGCAGTAATACCAGTGTACTTTGCCATTTTCTTCAGAACTTCCAAATTCTGCAGAACAGAACGAATGCTTTTAGGAAGGAAATAAAGAAAGCTTTAACCAAAATATTGAACCCAAGCGTTAAGCTAAAGCACAATTTGGTAGGACATAAATTATTTTCCGCACACAATAATGACCAATAGATTTTGATGGGCGAGTTTTACCTCAAAATGTGTTGGATGGAAAAAGCTTTCCCTCCTTTGGTTATAAATTATACAAATAAATATCATTTTCGCAGCTTAAATTGAAAGGGGCGATGAAAATTAAAGAGGGGATCAACGTGACCTGAAGAGCCAATTCTCTAGTCGGGCAAATACAGAGTGCCTGAGGAGCTTGCAGCTTGGGATCCACCCGGCTCAACATGCCGAGAACAAAGCAAGTGGTCTTCCCAGATCCATTGTGAGCTTGAGCTATCAAATTCTTGTGTGGAGGTGTCAATATCATAGGCAGCGTGATAGCTTGGATCTTACTAGGCCTCTCAAATCCCATGGAGACATACAAACCTTTTAACAACTCGCCAGACAAGCTTTAGTCCTCAAATTTCGATGCCGACGTATACGGAGTATCGCCAGCAGTAACCTACCGATCAAAATCAAACTTCACCAAATTAGCCAAAAAGACCTGGTCCGAGAGGGGGGAGGGAAAAAAACCTAGCTTTACAAAATGACAAATTAAACTCATAAACGGTAGCACACCGCTTGGATGCTGGAGTCCTCGGGATCACAAAGAGGCGGCTCAGGTTCACTGATTGCGAGAGAATAGACGTTTAGATCAGCAGTGAACTTGTTGCCGTCGGTTGGACCAGCAACAGCGTTCCAATCGTCTGCATCATCGTCCGCTTCATCGACCCACGAACGTTTGACATCCACCGCCGCCGAAGCCGTCGTAGTTGCCGTTGGCGGGTTCGCGGCGGTGGCGAGGATTTCTGTTGAGTCCGACATATTGATGACAACAGTGACGGTGATAAAATAACCAAATCGGAAGAGAAACAACATAAAAAAACCGACAAGGGAAGAGGGATCGGGGGATTAGTGAGAGAGAGAGAAAAGTCGACGGTGAGTGCTTGAGAGAGTGAGAGAACGAGAACGGCGAAGGCGAGCGGCGACAGCGAGAGAGAGTGCCTGAGATAATTAGGAGCAGATTTCCGAAAGTCTGCGAGGGGGAAGATAATTCTAAGTGTCTGGGCCGTCCAAGTGTCTCAAAATCGACGGCCCAGATATTTCTTATTTTTTTATATCGAAGATAACTCTCAACCGTCCATGTGTCAAAGCTCCGACGGCCCAGATTTTAAATTAAGGGACCGACTTATTCTAACGTTTAAAAATAATAATAAAAGAAAATCTGGGCCGTCGGTTTGATCCGACGGCCCAAAGAGGCAAAGCAGGGGATCTCCGAAATCCTGGATGAAGAGCCGATGACCCTCAATCTAGCAAATCCTGTAAGCCAAGTAGAATTTGCTTCGGAGGAATTGCGGGTCTCCATCCACTGTCCTCGTTGAGAATCGACAGGCTCACAGTTCCGGAAGGATAGACATTTGGGTGGAAGAATCTTTGGGGGAATTTCCATCTCTCCATCTCTGTACACCAAAAGGTCTCCGGGAATTTATTTCTCATGCCCAGCCATCCCAAATTCCTCTCCGGATATCTCCCAAATGATCTCCGGCTTTCCATATCTCCGATATCGGGACACAACAAACGTCTCCGGAAAACTTTCTATTTACATTCCGGTTACACACGTCTCGGGAAAGCCTCCCAGAATTTCCTCTGACAATTGCATGGTCTCAATTCCACACCAGGATTTTCTCGTGCGTCCAAAGCAGCCCGATCCTAGTGCAAACTCAGCTGGTTTTTGCCCAAACTGGCAATTCCTCTCACAACTGCTCGCAGAAGCACTTCGTACACAAATCTCTCCGGATTTTGCATCCAGGCTGGTCTCCGGATTTTCTCTAGCAGGCCTCAGGATTTTTCCTAGCAGGTCACCTAAATTTTCCTCGAAAAGATCTCCGGAGACCCCATCTTCTCCGGAGACCTTTATCCTTTCTGGAGATCTCATCACTCCGGAGACCTCCTTGTTCTTGGCATACCTCCAATCCGTCCGGAGATCACATCACCCTACACCTCCATTCTCTCCGGAGACCTCCATGTTCCCCGGAGATCTCATTTCCCCAGAGATCTAAATATTCTCCGGAGACCACCATTCTCTCCGGAGATCTCATCACTCCGGAGACCTCCATATTCTCCCAAGATCTCATTTCCCGGGAGATCTCCATGTTCTCTCGAGACCACCATTCTCTCCGGAGATCTCAGTCACTCTGGAGACTACCTTGTTCTCCGGAGATCTCATTTCCAAGAGATCTCCATATTCACCGGAGACCACCATTCTCTCCCGAAATCTCATCACTCCGGAGATCTCCATGTTCACCGGGGATCTCCATCTTCTCCGGGGATCTCCATTTTCTCCGGATATCTCATCTCTCAGGAGACAACCATTCTCCCCCGAGATCTCATCACTCCGGTGACCTCCACGATATCCGGAGATCTAATTTCGCATAGATCTCCATGTTCTCCGGAGACAACCATTCTCACCGGTGATCTCTTCATCCGGAGACCTCAATGTTCTCCGGAGATCTCATTTCCCCAGAGATCTCCATGTTCTCCGGAGCACCATTCTCCCCGGAGATCTCATCACTCATGAGACCTCCATGTTCTCCGGTGATCGTATTTCCCAGAGATCTCCGTGTTCTCCGGAGACCACTATTCTCTCCGGAAATCTCATCTCTCCGTAGATCAGCATCTTCTCCGGATATCTCATCTCTCCGGAGACCACCATTCTATCGGGCGATCTCATCACTCCGTTAGGATTTTCGTTTGATGTGTTGAAAAAGATTCATTCGGATTGGGTCGGACCACCGGCAAGGCTTCTCGCCCCGACATGGACAAATAAGTTTTGAGGAGAGAAATCTTAACGGCTCGTTTTTTAAAATATAGCCGTTGTGTCGCTCCGTAAAATATTTGAAACCCTAATATTTAAGTATAAATCCTACCAATTGGCAGTCGACTCACCCTCACTGATCGCGAATTCACTTGCTTTCGTCTACTGCTTTATTGCGAACACTTCATCTCTTTCCCTCTCTTTCTCTCACTCACTGGATACTTTCTTCTTATACCAAATATCGGATTTGCTGTTAACTGAACTAATTTCCCTTCATTTCTTGTGTTTTGCAGGAATTAATATATCATAATTTTGTATTATTTTGGGTTTGTATATTCTTCTTTGTATTCTCTTTTTGTGTCTATCTGTGTGTGTGTGCAGGACATGGATCCTTGGCAATCATTCCAACAGCACGTCCTCCCAAGAAAGACCTCAAAAGAAAATGTAGTACTTCCTTTCCTGTGACGAAACTGAAAACAGTGATTGTTTTTCTTTCTGATCCTTATTGATGTGGATTGATTTGAATTTCTATGTGAGATGTTTACTATCTGCCACTTCTGTTGATTGATATGTTTAATTTTTAATTTGATCGGTTTAATTGAATTCTCTCATGATTTTGTCCTAGGGGACAGACGAACGGACGGTCGTCTGTTCCGAGAGGATCGTCTAACAGTAACATCTTTGGCCAGTTGAGGGATGGCTTCATCCTGATCATCATCAGGCACCATGACCTCCTCTCCAGTATCCTCAA
Organism: Nepenthes alata; assembly: GCA_028571085.2. Taxonomy (NCBI): domain Eukaryota; kingdom Viridiplantae; phylum Streptophyta; class Magnoliopsida; order Caryophyllales; family Nepenthaceae; genus Nepenthes; species Nepenthes alata. The sequence goes on from JAOVVI020010973.1 coordinate 4,911, forward strand.
CTGCTTCAGGACCACATTTATTGACTTCCAATGATAGATGATGAACATCTTCGATACTTACTTTGTCTGTCTTCTCATCATTACAATTTGCCTTCCTACCAATATCTTCAATCGTCTCATTCTCAGCAAAGGTTACATCTCTTGACCAAACAAGTTTCTTGGCAGCTGGATCATAAAATCTGTAGCCCAACTCATCATCTCCATAGCCCAGAAAGACGCACTGCATCGTCTTTGGCTCCAGTTTCATCCTTTCGTCTCTTAGGACATGCGCAAATATTTTGCATCCAAACACTCGCAAATGATCATAGGACGGCTCCACGCCCGTCCATATCTTCTCCGCCACTTCGCCCATCAGAGGCTTACTCGGCGACCTGTTGATAATGTAGGCCGCCGTCCGGAGTGCTTCTACCCAGAACGAAGCATGAAGCTTTGCTTCGGAGAGCATGCAGCGTACTCTCTCCAAGAGCGTACGATTCATCCGTTCTACTACTCCATTCAGCTGTGGTGTCCTTTGGTGCCTAATACCACGTGATCGGCAGTAGGCATCGAAAGGTCCCAAGTATTTACCGTCGTTGTCACTTCGGACGGCCTTCAGTTTCTTTCCCGTCTGACACTTCACAAGAGCATGGAACTGCTCAAAAGTACCAAGAACCTGATCCTTAGTTTTCAGTAGGTAAACCCACAGCATTCTAGAACAGTTGTCAATGAAAGAAACAAAATACTGAGTTCCACCGATCGACTTCTCTTTGAATGATCCACACACATCTGTGTGGATGAGATCAAGTAGTTCGGTTTTTGGGGTTGACAAAACTCCATTGAAAGAAACTCTCATCTATTTCCCGACTAAGCAATGGGGACACATTTTCATCCCGTCCTCCTTTGTCCCGGTGATTTGGCCCTTCCTGGCCAAGTGAGACAGTCCCCGTTCACTTATGTGACCCAGCCTCCTGTGCCACAAATTCTCCGTCTCCTTACAAGTTGCAACGTTCACATCTCCGGCCATTGCGCAGACCTTTATCACATACAGGTCGGAGCACTTTTTTCCTCTCGCTGCAACAAGAGACTCTCTGATCAACTTCCACTCACATTCACATAATGTGTTGCAATAACCTTCATCATCCAGCCAACTGGCTGAGATGACATTCAATCGAATATCAGGAATATGGTGCACATCCTTCAACAGCAGCTTTGTTCCATTATTAGTGACCAGAATGATATTTTCTCTACCTACAATTGGAGATGTTCCTTTATTTACCATCCTAATTATTCCAAAATCTCCTGGAGTATAGGATGTAAACAATCCATTTCTGGACGTGACATGTATGGTAGCGCCAGAATCGATTACCCAGCCAGATTCCATATCTGTCAAGTTTGCCACTTCTCCTTGACATGTCAGTAGGAGATCCCCACTTGTGACTACTGAGACGGAGGACGTTTCCTCCCCGCGTCCTTTGTCACCTTTCTCCTTCTCTGTATCCTCCCTCTTCCACTTGAAGCAATGCTTTTTATATGACCCTTCTTGCCACAGTGATGACACTCCAGGTTTTGGTATCTGGACCGTGATTTGCTGCGACCTTTTTCTCCTGGTTTCTTATGGCGACCTCTACTTTTTCCCCTGGATTCGCTTACCAGCACCTCAGAATGAGAGGACAATGCGGTCCCTTGTGACCGTCTTGACTCATTCATGAGCAGAGAGGCAATAACCTCGTCCAACCTTAAAGTATCCTTACCGAATAGTAATGTTGTGACGATATGATCATAGGTGGTCGGCAGAGAGGCTAATAGAACCAACGCCTTGTCCTCCTCCTTGATTTCCTCATCAAGGGTAGACATCTGCATCAATATCCGATTAAATTCGTCCAAATGTTTCTCAAAACTCCCTCATTCTGATAACCGTAAGCTATAAAACTGCTTCTTTATGTGCAATCTGGTTGTCAGAGATTTGGACTTATAACGGCTCTCCAACTTCTCCCAGACCTCTGCCGGATCAGTTAGGCCATGAACTTCTTAGAGGGTGTTGTCTGCCAGGCATAGCTTAATGGTACAGTTTGTAAGATCTCTCTTGTCTTGCCATTCATCATCGGTTAGATTTTTAGGCATTTTGTCATTCTTCTTTAACGCATTCACTATCCATTCTCTCGTTAAAATGTTCTTCATCCTCTCTTGCCAGATAATAAAGTTGCCCTACCCGTTGAACTGCTCAACGCTAAACGGCAGATTCTTTGACGATGAGAATGTCATTAAAATAGAGTATGGAACCTCTCTCTGATACCACTTATTGTGGAAGAGGGCTACTGACTTTTCCAGTCAAATAACAGAGTAAAGAATATGAATGAATGAAGAAGAGCAATGAACACAATAATTTTTACATGAAAAACTCTTATCAATCAAGAAAAAAATCACAGGACAATCCGTCCACCGAAACGTATTTCACCGCTTCTAGTGACAGCTCTTCTTTCTTTACAAAGAGTTGGTTGTAGTCCGGAATTGTCCTTGTGACAATGTTCTTCATAGTGTCATTGAACGTAGCAGAAAACAAAAGCACCTGAAACGATTTATCAAAAGGTTGAGTGGTTGAACAATTAATCAAACCATATAACCGAGAGGATAAAAATATGACTAGCTTCTGAGTTCCGCTAGAAAAATAAATACATATGTAACATCACCATCAAGATGGATTTCTCACATCATATGGTGTCCAATTTTAAAATTATTAGAACCACCCATTGCATAATAACATTGCGTGGAACAAGTCTATGATGATAGGACATCAGGAATTACTACAAAAGCTTAAATTCTTATAAGGATAGGTAATTCTCCATACAACAGTAAAGTCCCCACTCCAAGGAATTTCTGTTTATACAATTAATTGAGAATCACAATTCAAAAAAATTTGCAGGAATTAGGACAATAATAATGTAGGTAAGTAATTCAGATAGCAAATTAATATATCCCAGGCCCTCCCGCGGGGCCCAAAAAAACGTGGAAAGCTCTTGGAGGAGATGTAGAATTTGAGGCAAATGTGATGCATTTCACTACCAAGTTTAAACATCATCATAACATGAATGCCACTTCTTTCACACTGTCACAGGCCACAGGGATGGCAATGTGAGAAGTTAAAGCAAATCACCGTCATTGTCAACTTCAGCATAACAACACAAGCGAAGTAGTCAGAAGTTCAAATATTAAGAATGATTATGATTAAATCAACCAAATCAAGCATATTATGTTCAATAAAACTGCAGGAACAAGTTAGGACAATGGCCACATGATACAGAGGAGGATATCCGACAAAGTAAAAATGCATGTGACAAACCTGACAGTTAGAAGCATTTCTCTTGATTTCATTCATAATCCTCAAGGAGTCATCCCTAAAGCCATCCTTCATAAACAACAACAATCATATATCAGAAAAATGTAAGGAAGCCAAAAGGGTTTATGATTACATCCTATCCTTCATACTGTATCATCATTATTGTCAAAATTATCAACGGCACAAGTGAATAATCCATACAAGCGATCATTTTCTTCAATAGATCTGAATCAATTTGCACATCTCGATACTCAAAGCAGTTCGAAGAGTAATTCCTTTCCTTCCCTGCTTAATCCCTAATGCACCAAGGCTTACTAGTAGCAAGTTACCTGCCTAGCAACATTCTCAAATCTTCATGCCATCCCATAGTGAATTCCTGAGCAATCTACCCACCTTTTATTCCCCCACCTCACCACCCAGCCAGGGGAATGGAAGCACGAGAGGAGGCACCAAAGATTCACTAAAATCATTAAAATCCAATGGCAAGAAGGCAGAGAGCTTGAGTTAAATTCATCCATTCATGAATAATTGACAAAGTTCCGTTATTGATCTCATTGTTTCTTGCAAGAGAAACTCTTCTCCTGAAGCTTTGTTTCGTTCATTGTCAGACAAGTATATATTTAACTAGTTCTTGCTCAAAATGATGCATCAACAAGCATTCTTTTTTCCCCCATAGCCTTCACAAACCCAAAGCAAGCAATCCCACTACATCTACATGTTGTCAAGTCCAGAATACACGGCTCAGATCATGAGATTCTGTGATAATAGAATAAACATGATGAAATGCAAAAACAAAAATTTAAGAGAATCAATAGCCACATAGGACTATTACAACAATTAATTGAAAAGACATGCTCACATCCAAACAAGTCCAGAAGTTCTCAGACAATGATTACGTTGTTCTCCTTCTATACGTAAACGATATGCTGATTATCGGATGTAGCAAACACTGGATAAAGAAGCTGAATGAGAAGCTTGGACGGTCATTTGCCATGAAGGACCCTGGATCGGCTAAGAAGATTCTAGGAGTCAAAATCTTACGCGATTGGAAGGCAAGGAAGGTACGGTTGTCTCAAGAGAACTATTTTGAGAAAGTGTTCCAACGATTTAACATGGAGAAATCAAAGCCCGTGAGTACACCGTTGGCTTATTACTACAGGCTGAGCACTCGTCAATGCCCGACTACGGATGACGAGAAGAAATACCTGAAAGGAGTTCCCTAATCATCAGCTATGGTAAGCCTGATGTATGCCCTGGTATGCACCAGACCGGACATAGCTCATGCTGTCGGGACAGTTAGCCGATTTCTATCCAATCTAGGAAAGGAGCACTAGTCCGCAGTGAAGTGGATCATGAGATATATTCGGGGTACTTTTAAGAGGTGCTTGTGTCTTATAAGTGACAAACTGTAGTTGGTAGGATACTCAGACGTGGATATAGCCGGAGATGTTGACACACGTAAATTCACATCGGACTACTTGGTAAAATTTACAGGCGGTACAGTTTCTTGGCAATCCAAGCTACAAAAGTGTGTAGCCCTATCCACGACTAAAGCTGAATACATTGCAGTCACAAAGGCATGTAAGGAGATACTATGGATGAAGGAGTTCGTCCAAGAGTTAGACATCAAACAAGAGAGATATGTGGTACTTTATGATAGCCAAAGTGCCATTCATCTATGTAAGAATTCTTCTTTCCACTCTAGATCAAAGCACATTGATACTAGATATCATTAGGTGCGAGAAGTGCTGGAAGAAGGTCTACTGTCAATAGACAAAGTGACTACGAAGAGAACGGGGCAGACATGATGACAAAGATTCTACCGAAAGGGAAGAATGAGATATGCTGCAAGATGGCCGGGTTAACAGAGTTAACTTTCTCACGGTCGTGAGGAAAAGGTTGTTGGGAATCACTCCCATGAATAAGTCCTTGTGAACAGAGCACGAATGTGCTGGTTCCTTTAGGAAAGGAACGCCGATCAACAATGTTGACCGGATTGACGGTTAACACCAATGTTGACCGGTCTTGTGAAGAATGCGGACGGCCAACTCTGGCCCTCCGCTAGAAAATCTAGAACGACGCCTGCTCAGTAGATTTGTTTGGAGATACGTGATCTCAGACAGGTTATACAGGAGCAGTTTTTTTTGGACAGAGTATATTCTGTCATTGGCTGTACAGAATATTACCTAGTTTTTGATGGGCGGTTGCTAATATTAAAAGGCAAGTTTTGTAACTTGCTATAAAATAGAGAGATAAACACAAAGAGTTAAGGATAGAGAAAAAAAACAGAGAAGGTAGGAGAAACTGTAAGCAATCATGTGAGTGTATTGTTGTTGCTCTGTTCTTCAAGTTTTCTTTTGTTCTCTACTGTGTAACAAGGGAAATTTGTTCCCAAATCTCTCTTCTAGTGAAACACATTTAGAGGACGGATTGTCCTGTAAATTTTCCTTTAATTGAAAAGGATTTTTTACGTAAAATATGTGTTCATTGTTCTTCTTCATTCACATTTCTTACTGTCTTGTTTAAACGGGAAAGTATTACACCCTCTTTTTTCCAACAGTCTGATTATTTTATGCACGAAGTATGGTTATTTGTCGATCTGTATAAACTTTAATATTTGCATGTTTAAGAAAAAGACCTTTGACTTTTGAGAAAAAGACCTCAGGCGTTGACTTTGATAAAAGACCTCTGACTTTTAAAAAAAGAACTCCGGCTTTTAAAAAAAAGAACTTCGACTTTTAAGAAAAAGACCACCGGCTTTTAAGAAAAAAACTCCGACTTTTGAGAAAAAGACCTCCGACTTTTAAGAATAGGAAAATCGGCTTTTGAGAAGAGAACTCCGGCTTTAAGAGAAAGAACTCCGACTTTTACCAAAAAGACCTCCGGCCTTTGATAAAAAGAACTCCGAATTTTGACAAAAAGAATTTAGGCTTTTGAAAATACCTTCGGCTTTTGAATTCTTACTTTTGATAAAAAGAACTTCGGCTTTTATTGAAAAGATCTCCAGCTTTTGATAAAAAGACCTCCAACTTTTGATAAAAAGAACTCCGGCTTTTGATAAAAAGAACTTCGGCTTTTGAGTAAAGACCTCCGGCTTTTGTTAGAAAGAACTCCGGCTTTTGATAAGAAGAACTTCGACTTTTGAGTAAAGACCTCCGGCTTTGATAAGTAAGACCTCTGATATTTTGACAAAAGATCTTTGGTTTTAATATGTTCAAGGAAAGGCTTTACAGACTTCAATTATTTGAAGTTTAGAGCAAAGGCTATGGAAATAAGAAAAAATGTATGTAATTTAGACAACAAGTGGAACTCTACGACTTCCGACTTTTGAACTATAATGGATGGCCATTAAAAGATATAAACTAAGAACCAAATTTTTATTAAACTTGCTGTTAAAGATGGATGAAGGATATTGGAGTGACACTTGAGGACTGCCTCCTAGGCCACAGGGGAGACTTTTGGTGGCATAAGGATTTTGGACTACGGCCCCGTATGCCGGGATAAAGGCATTACCTCCCGCCTCGGGGAGCATAATGAGAGGATAC
>JAOVVI020010974.1:0-12843 GCA_028571085.2 Nepenthes alata
TTCTCCAAACGTCCGCGTCCATTTGTCTCCACTGGTCCGCGGACACAAACACCACAAGAGAGTGACCCCAACAAAAACTGCCAAACATGTCCAAACCGTGTCGTTGTAAAAAAAGAGGATGTTTGTCGAAGACTAATGCTTTATTCCTAAGAAGTGTCGGTGTCCCTTAAGTTCCCATTCACATAGCCATGGGTCCTTTTGTGACTCATTTGAATGTGATTTTACATCCACCCAAGCTGTCCTGATGCATTGAAGAACAAAATCGAACAATAGGCAGGTCCACACTTAGGGTCAATTTTGTCATGCATAGCAAATGGATGAAAATATCGACATTAATATTGCTCGTACTACATCCTCATCGGCGTATTGGTATTGGAAATATTGGCTGTATTTCTTTTTCTTTGAATCGAAACTTGACAGAAAAATATTGATCGATATATTGCGATATATTACTTATATGAGAAAATATTGCGATTTTGTCACAATATCTTGGTATTTAGATATCGGGGGCCAATATTAGTGTGTATCTGTCAATATATCATTATAGTAACATAGCATGTTAAGCATAATTTACAGGCACTGAACTAACAGAAATAAACATGAACAGACAAAACAAAGAGCTCGTGAGGCAGCTTAGTGTACACCGAGGAGGAGCAAGCGACCTCTATTTTGGTGCTCAGTATTCTCATTCTGCGTGGGACCAATTTAAATCCTGCCTTTGGAAGCAATGGTGGACATACTGGAGGAGTCCCGATTACAATCTGGTTCGATACAGTTTCACCTTGTTTGCTGCCCTTATTCTTGGCTCGGTATTTTGGAGAGTCGGCACAAGAAGGTTAGTCTCCATGGCTCCTTTTTTCCTTTCCCCTTAAATCAAAGTCGTCAACATTAGGCGTTGTTTCCACTTGTTCTTGATCGTTTTCTTTCCACAGGGAGAGTGCCGCCGATTTAACCATGATCATTGGGGCTATGTATGTAGCCGTTGTTTTTATTGGTATTAATAACTGCTCGACCGTGCAGCCAATTGTATCGGTGGAAAGAACGGTGCTTTATAGAGAGCGAGCTGCCGGCATGTATTCTGCCTTACCTTATGCCATCGCCCAGGTGAGAAAAAGGAGTTATTACTCGAACTTGGATTTCTTTGACTAATTATTATTGATTTTGTAAATATCGACAAATATATATCGGTATCGAGCCTCTATGTACTGATATTTCTAATATTGCAAATGTTGCCATGTCAGTTATATATCGGCTAACACAGCCCCGTTAGCTTACGATTTTAAGCATTTTTTTTTCCCGATACATCCAATACCGATACGTGTTATCTTATATGCCTAATATCGATACCTATATTTTTATCCATATTTTTATTATGGTGATCCTACGTGCAGGTTGTCGTTGAAATACCGTATATATTTGTGCAAACTACATATTATTCAATCATAGTGTATACAATGGTGTGTTTTCAATGGACCGCGACCAAGTTTCTTTGGTTTTTCTTCATCTCCTTCTTCTCCTTCCTGTACTTCACATACTACGGGATGATGACGGTCTCAATCACACCAAATCATGAAGTAGCAGCCATCTTTGCATCGGCCTTTTATGGGTTTTTCACCCTTTTCTCGGGTTTCTTCATCCCTCGACCGGTAAGCGAAAAATCCTTATATCAACCATAGTGGTTTACCATTCGACACAAGACTAGCATGTTAGGATCAGTCAGGACTGCTTAGGAGAAAATAAAAACGCTTGTATGCGTAGATATTTATAGGACTTTTTTACATGTGTTGGACACTATATTTAACCCAAAGGTCTAAGCTGACTGGTTATGAACCAACACATTTTACGTGCCCAATTTAACAACTCACGCATGTTCTCAACACAACTTTAGCAGCTAAACTCGACTTTATTTTATATCTTTCAGAGGATCCCTAAGTGGTGGACGTGGTATTACTGGATTTGCCCCGTTGCTTGGACTGTTTACGGGCTGATCGTTTCCCAGTATGGAGATTTAGACGACACCATCAAGGTCCCAGGAACGGTTCCCGATCCCAGCATTAAGTGGTACGTGGATAATCATTTTGGTTATGACTTGAATTTCATGGGCTGGGTTGCCGTAGTTTTGGTTGCTTTCACAGTCTTCTTCGCCTTCATGTTTGCATTCTGCATCAAGAAGTTGAACTTCCAGCAGAGATGACAGAGAATATAACACAGCATACACGTCTGTAAGTTTGTGCAAAATCTGTAAAGAAATTAGAAGTTTTATTGTTACATCATGGATGTCTGGCTTTTATTTCTCATTGTTTGTAGTGTTTGCAATCTGACTAGCTTTTTTGCCTTAGAAATGTGCCAGGGGCGTCTTTTGGATACTCTCAAATGATACGATGTTCCATCTGTCTATCTATATTAGCGGCCCCGCATAACAATAGATAAATAAAATATCATATCAGATTGTGTGTCTAAAAAATGGTCCTATTACTCTTCTTGTCTTACTGCTACCAAAGTTCTATATAAATTGTAACAATTTTATGTGCTCAAGAGGAAGATTCGCCAATATTTTAGTCAGGGGCGTCTTTTGGATACTCTCAAATGATACGATATTCCATCTGTCTATCTATATTAGCGGCCCCACATAACAATAGATAAATAAAATATCATATCAGATTGTGTGTCTAAAAAATGATCCTATTACTCTTCTTGCCTTACTGTTACCAAAGTTCTATATAAATGGTAACAATTTTATGTGCTCAAGAGGAAAATTCGCCAATATTTTAGTCGTGGATTATGTGACAACTCAAATTTATCAGCCACCTGAACTTTTTTAAAATCTTTGTTTGAGATGGCGTCCCTTCTCTCTATCAATATTAGTGGGCTCATATAATAATAGATGAATTAGACATCACGTTTAGAAAGTGTTTAAAATGTAGTCCTATAACATTACTCTTCTTACCTCACTGCAACTGAAGTTATATGGATCCCAACAATTTTGTATTAAAGAGGGCAACTCACCTATGTTTTAGTCATAAGTTATGTGGCAACTCAAATTTATAAGTTACTATATCTTTTTTTAAATTATTCATTTGAGATGTTCCATCTATTTATCCATATTATCAGCTCGCACAATAATAGATAGATTGAGCACCACATTGAAATAAGTTTCTAAATGGTGGCTCTATAAAATTACCTTGCTTGCCTCACTTGTATTGAAATTTTATATGGATTCTAAAAATTTTGTTTCGAAGAGGAAAAATTCGTCAATGTTTTAGTCATGTTATGCAGCAGCTCATACTTATAAGCTATTATAACTTCTTCTAGATTTTTCATTTGAAATAGAGTATTATTTCTCCATCTATCCATATTAGCAGGTTTACATAATAATAGATAGATTGAACATCAAGTCAAAATGAATGTCTAAAAGGTGGCCCTATGACATTACCCTTTGTTTCTTACCGCTATCGAAGTTCTATATAGATTTTAACAATTTTATATGTTGAAGGGTGAAATTCATAATCATAGAGTATATGATAACTTGAATTTATAAATTATTATATCTTCTTTTAACTCTCATGTGAAATGGCATGTATTCTCTTCATCTATATAATAATAAATAAATTAGATATCACGTCAGAAAAAATTTAAAATGTGATCATATAATATTACTGTCAAATTTATAAATTACTATAACTTTTTTTTTCAAATCTTTCATTTGAGATAGCATTTCGTTTATCTATCCATATTAGCGGACTCATATAATAATATATAGATTGGACACCACATTAAAATGAGTGTTTAAAAAGTAATCCTTTAACATTACTTGTCTTCCCTCGCTGTTACTAAAATTCTATATGAATTCTAACAATTTTGCATGTTGAAAAGGAACGATCGCCTAATTTTAATCATGGGTATCTTTCAAATCTCGCACGTTAGACCTTTTTCGGCTCGCAACTAAAGGATGTGCTCATTAAGAGTGCTTTTGATCAAAACAAATGCATTTGATTCGTCAAATGTCCCATAAATAATGATAGATTTAGGGGCATACATCTCTTTAGGAGATGTATAACTTCCTTATATATACACCTTTCTCCGATCTAATGAAATAACTATAAGCTTCATCTCTTCAATGATTCTCGTCTACCTAGTCTGAAAGTTGAGTGTCCGAATGCAGTAGGCGTACAAGAACGCGAAGAACACTGCAAAGCAAACCAAAACCACAGCGACAGGCCCCAGAAAATCCGAGTTGTACCCAAAATGGTTATGCACATACCACTTGATGGTCGGATCGGGCGTGATACCAGCCACTTTGATCTTGTCTTGAAGATCACCATATTGCGACACAATCAGCCCATAAACTGTCCACGCAACCGGGCAGATCCAGTAGTACCACACCCACCATTTTGGGATCCTCTGAGATGGAAAAGGAGGAAAAAAATTGAGACTTTGCATCGGAATTTACCGAAATTCATGAGGGTGATGATCAGTAAGCTTACCGGTCTAGGGATGAAGAATCCTGAAAAAAGGTTGAACAGCGAATAGAAAGCGGCGGCAAAGACTGCTGCGACTTGGTGGTTTGGAGTGATTGAGACGGTCATCATTCCGTAGTAGGTGAAGTAGAGGAAGGAGAAAAATGTGATGAAGAAGAACCAGAAAAACTTTGCTGCTGTCCATTGGAAGCTCACCATTGCGTACACTATAATCGTGTAGTATGCCGCTTGGAAGAGCACAAATGGTATTTCAACCACAACCTGCATCAAAAGGCTGAGTTTCAGTCTGCTCAAAATAGTATATTTAAAATGAAAACAATCTCTTTTTATTATAGGAATAAGACTGTATATATTTAATCCTCATTCTTACATAATCACCTCAAAGAGAATGAAATTCTCTCACAGTAGACTCCTTGAACCCCTCAATTGAATGGGGTAGCTCAAAAGAGAAATCAAAGACTCTTAGATATGATTCGGAATATAATGAGTTTTATAGATCTTCCTATATCCTTTTGGGGTTATGCCCTTAAAACTACAACTTATTTATTTAATTGGAATAAGACTTTGTGTATCTGACTCTTATTCCTATTCCGATTCTCATTTAATATTCATTCATATGAAAGCATTCTCTTTTTTGTCATATGCTTATTCCTCATTACAATCAGTAAGACTACTCGTGCTCTTATTGCTGCTTTTCATACTGATTTCATGCATTGGGTCGTTCCTTAATGACACACACAGCAAATTTGGCCTAGTCTACTGCACACTCCTTTTTTTGGCTCACCTGTGCCAAGGCATATGGCAATGCAGAATACATCCCGGCAGCTCGTTCTCGATAAAACACAGTTCTCTCAACAGATACAACCGGCTGCACTGTTCCACAGTTACAAATTCCGACGAACAAGACAGCCGCATACATGGCCCCGATAACAATAGTCAGATCATTGTCAGTATTCCTGAAGCACGAAAACAACCGAAGCAAAAGAAAAAACCATTCAGCCAGGATATCACTTGGTTTTTCATCGATTTGAGATAACTTTTGATCATATCAGAAGGAAACATAGAGCATCAAGAGTGTAGGACTCATAACCTCTTAGTGCCCACTTTCCAAAAGATTGTACCAACGATGATCCCACAAGCTAAGGTGAAAAAGTATCTAACTAAGTTGTAGTCAGGGCTTCTCCAGTAAGTCCACCATTGTTTCCAGAGGCAGGATTTGAATTGGCCCCACGTATTCTGAGCATACTGTTTGGAAAAATACAGGTCTTTTGCTCCCGTGGGAGGTTCACTTAACTGCTGCACGAGTTCTTTGTTTTGTCTGCACATAAATCAATGTTTATATTAGCTCGAGATTCACCGAATTATGTTTGGGAAAGTTTCTATATCCACTCAATTGTCAGGATTAAAAGTTAAGTGGATGAAAGGTGAAAATTGTATCAAACAATTAAAATGGCTATTCAATTTCATAATTTATCCAACCAACTTTTAATATTAACTATTAGGTAAATATTGAAATCTCCCACTAAGAGAAATTCATTTCATCTGCCCAAAAATTGATGTTTATATTAGCTTGAGTCATAGAATTATGTGGGAGAGGGGGGGGTTTATATTCACCTATCGGCTTAAATTAGAAATTTGATAGGTGAATAATAAAAATTATATCAAATAATTTAAATAATTATTTAATTTATATCATTTATCAACCCAATTTCGAATCGTGACCATTGGGTGGATTGAGATGCCTCTTCACTAGAGATCTTTGTTTCGCCTACACATAAATCGATGTTTATATTAGCGCGAGAGTTAGCAAATTATGTGGGGGGAGGTTTTGTAATCACCCAATGATTAGGATTAAAAATTAAGTAAATCAATTTAGAGATTATCTCAAGTGATTTAAATTACTATTCAATCTATATCATTCATCTACTCAACTTCTAATCTCAATCATTGAGTGGATATGAAAGCCTTTCCACTAGGAGATTTTTGTTTCATCTGCCCATAAATTGATGTTTATGTTAGCTTATAATTTATCGAATTATGCTAGGGAGGCTTCTATATCCACTTAAAAATATAGATTAGAAGTCAAATAGATGAATTGTGGAAATTGTATTAAGAGATTTAAATAGTCATTTAATTTTACCATTTATCCATAAAACTTCTAATCCTAAGCATTAGATAAATATTGAAGCCTCCCCACTGAGAAATCTTTGTTTCGTCTCCCCATAAATTGATGTTTATATTAGCTCCAGTCATAGAATTATGCAAGGGGAGGGGGGAGGTTTTTGTATTTACTTTATGGTCAAGATTAGATATTGGGTAAATAAATAGTGGAGATTAAATCAAGTTATTCAAATGACCAATTTCTATCATTTATCAACTTAACTTTTAATCTTAATAGTTGGGTAGATATGAAAGCCTCACCATTGGAGATCTTTGTTTCGCCTTCCTATAAATTCATGTTTATATTAGCTTGAGAGTCATTGAATTATGCGGGGGTAGGTTTTTGTAATCACCCAATGGTCAAACTAAAAATTGAGTGGATAAGTGGTGAAGATTGCATCTAAGTGATTTAAATGACTATTTTAATCTCTACCATTTATTCATACAACTTCTAATCCTGGCTAATAGATAAATATGAAAGTCTATTCATTGGGAATCTTTATTTCGCTTGCCGATAAATTGATGTTTATATTAGCTCGAGAGTCACCAAATTATGCAAGGGGAAGCTTCTAAATCCGCCAAATGATCAAGATTAGAATTAAGTAAATGAATGGTGGTGATTGTATCAAATAATTTATATGACCAATCATCTACCCCACTTTTGATTATAACCATTGGATGGATATACAAATCTCTAAACTAAAAAAACCATATCAGATCTCATCAAAATGAGCGAAAGTTTTTATTTAAACTTACTGATATAACAATGAGGACTTGTAGTGCTCAGCAAAATCGATTCCAAGGCGGGATTCGGCTGCCACAGAGCTCACTTCTAGCATCCATGTCGCAGGATTATATTTTTCTTTGATTTCCGGGACCCCAGGAATTTCCTGCAATAGCAACAGAGAGTGGGTATGCACATAGATACAAATAGTGTTACAGTATAAAATCATTTTTGTATCTTTATCAAACACTTGAATCTCTTGGCCCTGTTGATTTCTTGACATGATGATTCAGAGCCATGTTGATTAAGTGGCTATAAATTCAATTCCTGAAACCCCAATCTTCTTTTAAGTATCCTTAGCGCATGGTACGGAGTGGGCACGGGCTCGATCCACACTTCATGTCCCAAAAGGGCAACTAGACACACGAAGTTCCTATTAGGCGGAAGATTCGCGAAAAAGTTTGACTATTTTTTGGCTTATTATATTCGGGCTTAACTTATATTATGTAAAAAGTCATTTTTTATTTGAACTCATGATTGTCAGATCACACAAGACATGGTATCAAACCAAGGTTTTTGTTAAGCCCGTGAGTTTATGGCCATGGTATCAAACCTTATTGATTAAGTCGTTATTGAAACATTAATTTTTTAACTGACAGCTTAAATTATCGAATCTGTTAATAGTTTGACAAGCAGCATCTGAGGACAAAAGGTTAGTAGTACCTCGAAATACTCTACGACTTTATGTGAATTTCGGCCTAATGGTCCATAGTAGATCACCTGTCCTCCTCTCTTCAGCAGTAGCAGCTAGATCACATAGGCACATACATTAGGGAAAGAGTTGAGGGGCTGAGGGAAGAAGAGGAGGAGGCATTTCGATCATCACCTCATCGAACGCCTCGAAGATGTCGATACTTGGCTGGTGAATCGTGCAGACGACGGTCCTTCCGGTGTCCACTGTATTCCTCACAGTTCTCATCACAATGGCTGCTGCCCTCGCATCGAGACCTGATGTGGGCTCATCCATGAAAATGACCGACGGATTAGCGACAAGCTCAACAGCTATCGTCAACCGCTTTCTTTGTTCGGTCGACAAGCCCGTGACTCCTGGCAGTCCTACCATAGCGTCTCTGATATTGTCCAGCTCCACTAAGTCCATGACTTCGTCCACGAAAAGCTAACCACAAATTCCAAGGAAAAACAAACTCAGCACTTACCGATATTCGCATCAAGTATAGAATCAAATATCAACAAATATATAAAATATTGGTAGATATATATAAATATAAGACTCCCCTAGTACCGATATTTTTTAATATCACATAAAATCACAATTATGGACAAAAATATCAAATATTAATCGCAGCCATATCGATATAGGGCATTTGGAAAGAAAAAATGTTAAAAAAATCATAAGTTGATAGGATTGTAATAGCCAATATATCAGTTATATCGGCCGATATAAAAACATATCGTAATATTATCACAGTATCGACAAATATTAGTATCAGGGGCCTCGACACTGATATTTATTGATCGACATGTATTGTATCGGCTAATATTTACATCAATGATCACGATATAGTGGCTAATATTCAAATATTGATCAACATACTTGATATTTTCTTATTTACAGTATCGACAAATATTAGTATCAGGGGCCTCGACACTGATATTTATTGATCGATATGTATTGTATCGGCTAATATTTGCATCAATGATCACGATATAGTGGCTAATACTCAAATATTGATCGACATACTTGATATTTTCTTATTTATTGGCCGATATGCTTGATATTTTTTTCTGATATATAAGCTGGTACATGTCCACTCAGTTCAAAAACGCAAGAAAAGGCTGAGTCATATACATTCAATACCGATTCGCATCACTCCATTGACCAATGTTATATGGTTGCGATCGATACAAATTGTTTCATCCATGCCATCACAATCTATTAGGAGGAAGTTATTTCGGAGTGATTCTTACTTACCATCTTTTCTTCTTTGGTTACTTCATTCGGAAGCCTGAGAAACGCAGAGTAGATCAACGACTCTCGGACGGTCACCTGGGGAGAGTGGATATCGTTTTGTTCACAATAGCCGGAAATTCTCGCAAATGTTTCTTGCTTCTTGGGATAACCAGAGATTCTGGTATTGCCTTCTATATATCCGCCGGTCTTTCTTCCGGCTAGAACGTCCATAAGCGTCGTCTTTCCGGCGCCACTTACTCCCATCAACGCAGTCAAGATTCCGGGCCTAAACGCGCCCGTCACTTCTCGGAGCAACTGCAGCCTGTCTTCGGTCACTCCTTCACCCTTCATTTCCTGTGAATTACTCAACAGGATAGTAACTTCCTTTACACCATATTTGATAGTTTTGAATAGAAATTTTATTCATTTGTTATTTTTATTAGAGTTATTATATTATTATTCAATTATTTCAGGGATAAAATCCTCCATTTTTTTTCTTTAAAAATTTATGCTTACGGAAGAAAATTGTCTAAAATATAAATATTTTAAAAATTATAATATTTAGATTAAAATAATACATAATTACATATTTAAATAAAATATTTTTATATAAAAAATTATTAATATATTAAAATAATTTTTAATATAAAAAATATATTAAAAAGAGAAAGACGAGCTCAGAATTCCTCTACAAGAACACGAAGAAAGGAAGGGCGGCTGAGATGGAACGGACACTCACCGGAGGCATATCGACGAAGTAGCTGACACTGTCGAAGGACATTGACAGCGGACTGAACGGCAGAACCATGCCTCTCTTCGCAGGACCGCCATTTCGCGCCTCGAGATGTGAATCGTCGTTTCCGTTGAGTCCGTTGCTGTCGGATCGACTCATGAGTATCTGGAGTGGTACTTCTCCTACAGGAAGAAATCAAGTCCATGGAGAGGGAAAATTATAGAGACAGATTTTGATCAACTGAACAATCTTGACAAACAAGGAAAAATACACATGAGTTGACGAAGAGGACATTAAAAGAGGGTAAATGAGAGGGGAAGAAATAGGGAAAAATTTTAAAGAAAATACATCAATACATGTAACAATGTTTGGTTTATTTAAAATTAGGGCCTAACAAAGAAAAAATTCAAACCATCAAAATTATGTCCACCCAATTTACACATTGATAGTTCAGACGATTTGTCTCAAGTAGCAGATTGATTTGGTTTGATAATAATCCAAATCATAATATGCTATGTGGTGGAGAATTATCTTTCAAACCGCATCAAACGGGTCTATATTTAACCCTAATGTGATTCACTCTTGGTTACAATAATGTCTTTGTTTGATTGTGATTCATGCTAACAAATTATAACTCATAACATTTAAAGAGAACAAAAAACATATAAAAGTTGGTAGTTAAATTCTATAGTAAACAATGACTAAGAAGGGATAATATTTAGTTTAAATATGGAAGTTTTTCTTTTTTTCTCTTCTCTCCAATCAAAGTATAAATATGGCCTTTATGTGTTCAAATCATCAATTCTATTCTAATTGTCATGTTTATTTATAAAACCTATACCCGTTCAAATATTTATCCCTTCTCATTTTAAAAATACCCAATGTTCTCCCACTATTTATGATATCCTCATTTTTTGTACATTTATAAAGCTCTTTCTATTGAATCCTAATTAATGAACTTACAAAATTCTAGTACATTAGTAATCAAAGAATATCTTCCAGCCTAATAGGAGCAAAAGAGCAGCTTGCTCCTTCCCTGGTTATGTAGACCAATTACCACCTTAGCTAGCCATCACATAATCCTCCCAACCTTTCAAGGTTCATATCATTGAGTATAGTTGATGAAAAGGACTTTAAAAGACAGTAAATGAGAGAGCCATTATGTTTAAGAAGTGAAGAAATGGCAGGAAATTTTAAAGAAATGCATCAATGCATATAACAATATTGGTTTATTCGAATCATCTGCAAGATAATATGATGTCTTTGTTTGGGTGTGCTTTGTACTGAGAAAAACAAGCCCACAACCTTAAAAGAAAAGCAAAACTATATGAAAGTTAGTAGTCATTTTCTACAATAAATAATAACTAAGAAGAATAAGATATTTTGATGTCTATGTGAACATTCCTACCTTTTTTGTGTTGGCACAAAACGGAAGATACAGTGACCGGGCGGACGGCAACAGAGCAGAGCTCTCGGTCAGACGGCCAAAAGTAGAGATAGAAAAATGAGAGAAACACACACAGGAGATTAACGTGAAAAATTTTTCTTTAACCAAGGGAAAAACCACCAAAGAGTACACTATAAAATGGATTGTTTACAAGTATGTTAGCTACACAAACTCAAACAAAAAGAAAACAATTTTAAGTGTATATCTCACAATATCTCTCTCTCTAAAAGTGTTTCTCACTCTATCTTTACAACAATGCTGCACATGGCTCTCTCTAAGCTCCTTGAAATGCTTGCTGCCTCACACACCCACTTGGCCAACGTTTTTCAACAACGAGCAAAGGGCACAAGCCTTATATATACATATACACAAGGGCCGGGTGGACAGCCAGCCACCCTACTAGCGCTATGGTGGCAGGACCACGCCCCTGGGCCTGCCATGACAGGCGCACGCCCTGCGTGCCAGAATGGCAGGCTTAACACCCTAGGAAGTTGTAGCCGCCTGAATATCCAATCAGAGTGGGTCAACTGCCCACCTGAAAAACGTGACTATAGTAGGCCTAAGAGAGATAGGGAGTCAACACCTAGAGTCTTGGAGTCCTCGTCCATGTCATCAGCAGTCTCTCGGACATGATGCCTCCAAAACGTTCTCGTCCACTTGAACAGGCTTCTCGGACTTCTCTAGAAAGTCCTCGTCCATTCTTCCCAATGGAGTCCACGGATATAAATGTCAAACCCCAACATTTTGTTCTCTCCAATCAGTGCACAAATACGGCTTTAATGGGCTCGAATAGTTAACTATATTCAAACAGTCATTGTTCATTCAAGCAATTTGTGTCCCTTCAAAAATTTATTCTTTTTTTAAAAAAAAAATATCCAATGTTCTCCCATTGTTTTAGGTATCTTTGATTTTAGAAAACTTATAAAATTCTTTTGTCAAGTCTTGATCAATGAACCTATGAAATCCCTCTACACTTGCAAGCAAAGAATCTCTTCTAATCCCATAAGAACGAAAGAGCATCTTATTGTTTCGCTCATTCAAAAGACCGATTACCGCTTAAGCTAGCTATCAAAGAATACTCCATCATCTATCTTTCACGACTGACATCATATAGCATAGTTGATGAGGAGGACATCAAAAGAGAGTAAATGAGAAAGATTATATTTGAGAAGTGAAGAAATGGAAGAAATTTTAAAGAAATGCGTCAATGAATGTAATAATGGCAGTTCATGGGAATCATCACTGGATACAGTAATATATTTGTTTATGTTATGTGCTAACAAAATCTAACCTATAACCTTCAAAGAGAAGTAAAATTATCTAAAAGTT
>JAOVVI020010975.1:0-12843 GCA_028571085.2 Nepenthes alata
GAACTCTAGGGCATTGTGTTCTGTGATTTTTGCTAGCGGGGCTGCCTCGACCCACTTAGTGAAGTAGTCGTTGTCCGCTATGATGAACTTACGTTGCCCCACGGTGATGGAAAATGGGTCGAGAATATCGAGCCCCCATTACGCGAAGGTCCACGGTGCCTAAAGCGACTTCAGGTCTACGGACGGCTGATGGTAAAGGTTGCCGTGGAGCTGACAACTTTCACACCTCTTCACAAATTCAAGCGCGTCTTTCTTCATCGATGGCCAGTAATAACCCTGTCGCATGATCTTGAAGGCAAGGTTTTTCCCGCCCACGTGAGATCCTCAGATCCCGAGATAATTTTCACTTAGCGCGTAGTCCACCTCCTCGGGAGTTAGACAGCGGAGGTATGGGGTTGAGTACCCACGGCGGTATAGCCATCCGCCAACCACAGTATACCAACTGGTTACATTTTTGAACAGTTTAGCTTTCTCGGCGTCCTCTGGGAGTGATCCGTCAGCCAAGTAGTCAAGGAAGGGCGTCATCCAGTTTTCCGTATCAAAAATCTGCATCGCTTCCTGTTTTTCAATGCTAGGAGCGTTTAGGATCTCCCGCATGTCACGTGAATATTGTTCGGGGTTCTCGGCAGCAGCGGCTTTGGCTAGCTGGTCCGCCTTCCAGTTTTCCGTTCGAGGAACGTGAATCATGGTTAGTTTGTCGAAACCCCTGATGGTTTCCTCTACCTTGATCAAATACTTGGCCAAGAGTGGGTTGTTTGCCTCGAAACCAGCGTCAATCTGGTTAACGATGAGCTCAAAGTCGCTGTAGACCGCTAGCTTTCTGGCAGAGCACTCTCAGGCTAGTCTCAAGCCCGCTAACAGGGTTTCATACTCGGCAACATTGTTGGTTGCCGAAAAATTGAGTTTGAGTGAGTACTTCATCTCAAACCCGTCGGGAGTTGCGAGGACAAATCCAGTGCCACTGCCTGTGTCCGTAGACGATCCGTCTACGTGGAGTATCCACTCCGGGACTCCAATAAGCAGTTCTGCATTCTCTTCGGGTTGTTCATCGAGGACTGGGGTCGTGGTCTCGATAAGAAAGTCAGCCAGCGCTTGAGCCTTCACGGCAGGCCTGGGCTGGAATTCGATGTCGAACTCGTCCAACTTGATAGCCCATTTGACTAACCTTCCAGAAACATCGAGTTTCTGGAGTATAGTTTTTAAAGGTTGATCCGTGAGGGCCACTATTCGGTGGGCCTGGAAGTATGGCCTTAGCCTTCGCGCGGAGGATATTAGCGCTAGGGCAAATTTTTCTGCGCGTGAGTATCGGGTTTCTGGGCCGGTCAACATTTTGCTCACATAGTAGACCGACCGCTGCACATCCGAATCCTGTCGTACAAGGACAGAACTGAGCGATATCTCCAACACCGCTAGGTAAAGGTATAGCACCTCACCGCCTATTGGTGATACCAACAGCGGCAGGCTAGCTAAGTATTGTTTTAGTCCCTCGAAAGCAGTTTGACAGTCCACCGTCCATTGGAATCCGTTGGATTTCGTTCCTCACAAGGCCTTGAAGAAGGGCTGGTACTTGTCACCAGACTTCGCGAGGAAGCGGGAAAAAACTGTCAGTCGCCCAGTGAGCCTCTGAACGTCTTTCACGTTCCGTGGTGGTGCCATATCGGCAAGCGCCTTGATTTTTTTAGGGTTTTCCTTGATCCCTCGTTGGGAGACGATAAAACCCAGGAATTTACCGAAAGATACTCCGAAGACACACTTAGCTGGATTCAGCTTCATGTGGTGCCTACGAAGTACCTCGAACGACTCTTCCAAGTCGCGAATGTGGTCGCCGGTGACCTTGCTCTTAATGAGCATATCATCGACGTAGACCTCCATGTTACGACCGATTTGATTTTCGAACATCTTATTGACCAGCCGCTGGTAAGTTGCTCCAGCGTTCTTATGTCCGAAAGGCATGACCCTATAGCAGTAGGTGCTCTGGTTAGTGATGAACGAGGTATGCCCCTGGTCTTCTGGACCCATTCGAATCTGGTTGTAGCCCGAATAAGCGTCCATGAAGCTTAGCAGCTCATACCCTGCCGTGGAGTTAACCAGTAGGTCTATCCGTGGCAGGGGGAAGTTGTCCTTGGGATAGGCCTTGTTGACGTCGGTGAAGTCGACGCACATCCGTCACTTTTTGTTGCTTTTCTTTACGAGGACGACATTAGAGAGCGAGTCCGGGTATTGGACTTCCCTAATGAAGCCCGCGTCCAGCAGCTTCTTAACCTCCTCTCGGATGGCGATCCGCTTTTCGACGGAGTGGTTTCTCCGTTTCTGCCTGACCGGCTTTCGGTCAGAATCGAGGCCCAGCTTGTGGAGCATTACTTCAGCCGGGATTCCAGGAATGTCTGCCAGCATCCAAGCAAAAAGATCCTCGTTTTTTCACAGGAACGCGATCAGCTCATCACACAGTGGCCCGGTGAGTGAGCCGCCAATCTGTACACACTTATCCGGTTCTCCCGGGTCTCGTGGGATTAGATCCGTGGCTTCGCCAGGCTGCGCTTGTTAGAGGGTTGTCTCGTCCCGATGGTCGAGTTCTCCGACATTCTTCGTACTTCCGCTTGGAAAAATCTGGGCCATGTAACAGGTCCGCCCAGTGACCTGATCGCCTAGAGCTTCTCTGACACCGTAGGGTGTTGGAAATTTCATTTTAAGGTGTGGAATCGACGTGACCGCTTCAAACACTATTAGGCACGACTGAGATTTGTATGAAATTTATCCAATTAATAATGAGAAATATGCTTTATTTACATTAAACACAGAGAAACATGGATTTAAAGCATAAACATAATATTTAAAATATTAAAAAACTATAAAAATAATAAATAACATTCGGAATACACTTGCTTGAGTTCGATCTACCGTTATTTTTATCCGGATCGAATCGGAACGGGTAGATTTATTCCTTTCCTCTTTTCTTTCCCTCTTCTTTCCCGTTCCTCTCTGTTGGAGACGCCAAAATGGCGAAGGAAAAATGCTCACAGCGTTTTATACCCATCGGGGGGATTGAGCGTGCCTCGAGCGCACTTTGAGCGCACCCTCATGGCCATGGTGCCACCTCGGGCGCTCATTGAGTGCCCTTCAGGCATTCACATTTGGAAATTTATGCCTCGGACAGCGCTTGAGCAGTCCTCGAGTGCACTTCTTATAGCCATCCTCGCCCCCGCTTCGCCTAGAGCGATCCTTGGGCAATCCCTTATGCAAAATTGCGCCTCTCCAGTGCTCGAGTGGTGCTCGAGCCCGATCCCGTTTTCTTCCTATTTGCTCCTTTTTGTTTCGGTACCCATTTATCCCTTGTCCTTATGATTACTCATAATCATCGTCAACTTAATTACTCCATATTTATCATATTTCAGGATTGAAATCTCACACTTGTACCTTTACTTGGCAATATCATAGGTGGCTCTCAACCCTATTTTCATATGCCAGGACACCGACATTAAGCGGTCGATCTACTATGTAAGCAAGACGTTGATCGACACAGTGACACGCTACTGGCATGCTGAGAAGCTTACTTTGGCACTTGTTTTCTTAGCCCGAAAGCTGAGACCCTACTTTTAGGCCCATCGCATGGTCGTTCTGATTGACCAGCCACTGAATGGTATCCTCTAGATGCCCGATGTATCCCGCCGATTGGTTAAGTGGGCCATTAAGTTGGAAGAGTTCGATATCAAATTTCAGCCCAGGCCAGCCATCAAGAGGCAGGCCTGGCGGACTTCATCATCGATACCACAACCCTGATCATCGATGAACACCCCATTGAGGACGCAAATGCCACCCAAAAGAGCCACAATGGGTCCTTAACGTGTATGGATCGTTTACCAACTCAAGCATTGATGCCAGAGTGGTCCTAAGAAATCTAAACGAGTTTGAGGTGAAGTATTCCCTTAAACTTGATTTTTCGGTTACCAACAATATTACCGAGTACGAAGCCCTGTTAGCTATATTACGACTAACCAAAGAGTGCTTAGCTTGGTGGCTAACCGTCTAAAGTGACTCAGAACTAGTCGTTAACCAAATTAACTGGAGTTTCGAGGCGTGCAACCTTCTATTGGCAAAATACCTTACTAAGGTAAAGGATGTCATCTGAAGGCTTGACAAGCTGAGTCTGGTCCATGCTTCTAGAACTGAGAACTGGAAGGCCGACTAACTTACTAGAGCAGTGGCGGCTGAAATCCCAGAACAATACTCTAACAGCTCCCACTCAAATGTGGTTTTTTTCTTCCTGGTACTGCATCTCACTCTCTATCTCGGTGATCTTCTCATCACGATCGCCGATTATGGTGTATCTCTAGTGCAGGCCCTTGCACACTGCCAACAAAATCTTCTCCTCCTGTAAAAGATCAAAGAAGTTAGGTAGCAACGACTCAGGAGAAAGAAAAGGAGAGCTTCGAAAGGTTACCACAAAGACTCTTTATTGCCTTCTTGGCCATCTTCGTAACCTCTAAGAAGAACCTGTTGAAGAGAGACCTGGGGTGGGCTCCTCCCGAGTCTGCTCCACAGAAGCCTCACTAGCAATCTCCTCCGCCTGCTCAGTGCTAATGTCCATTGCCTCAATAAGTTCTCCGGCGGTTGGCTCAACTGGCACCGCAGATGGCTCCATGGCTAGCTCCTCCGGCTCAACTGGCAACTCATCAACTGGCTTCATTCTAGCTGTTCCAGGAAGTAGCTCCACCGATGTGGCTTGCACCGCCAAGTCCTCCGGTTGTGATAGCGCAGCGACAACACCACTTGCAGCGGCTCGCAGCGTGGCCTCATACTCCTTCACAACAGCCTGTATTCTGGAGTGCTATCTGGCTCCAACAAGTTATCCGACTATTATGCAGTCCAGCTCTTTGGAGGACGACGAAGGATCTATCGTTGCATCCCTCTTTTTGTCTTGGATTGCTGGGAGCATCACCGGTGGAAGGTGTTTGAGCCGTATCAATGGCAAGAGCGCCAGCTTTTCTCTTGCGCTGCGAGGCCGCCGACGGTAGAGATCTAATCCTCTTGATCGGATAAGGTGGTCCTCAACAAGCCTTCCTAAGTTCCTCCTTGAAAACCAGGTGATCTTTCCTAAACTCAGAAAGATGGTCCCTTTCCAGCCACAACAGTGGCCCCATAGCCGCCACTTCTTCCTGCTTGGGAATCCCGATGAGTGCACTGGGAACCTTTTCCCAATCTCGGGATAAGGGCCATGAATTAGCAATGTGCACAAAAAAGAAACGATCCTTCAAGTTCTTGACAGAATCGTATATGGCGCTGCTGATGTGAAGCACTTTCGGAGACAATGAGATCCAGTCCGCACTCTAGGTGAATCGAAACATCACCCTCACGGCCTCCATCATCAGCAACCGTGAGTGGTGTCGGGAGAAGATGCACAACGAGCAAAGGTACCGCATGGCATTGGCATGGAGTCGTGCGATAGCAACCCTAAAAACCGTGAAGATGTCAAGAAGCTCCTCTGGGACAGGGATACGAAGCCTACTCCTCAGATGAGCCTCGTACAAAGTGATGCAGCTATTAGAAGGAAAGCAGGCCCTGTCTTGCTCACTGGGCATCACAAATACAATCTCACGTGGAATGTTAAACTCAATTTACAATTCTCTCACCTCACCAGTGAAAATTATATAGGCAATCTCTAGAATAGGAGCCAAGAAAAATAGCAAAGACTTGGAATTTTCTGATAAGGAAAAATGTGAGAAATTTAAATGAACGAAGAAATTTTATAAAGGCACGTTGCCATTGCTAGTTTTATCATCAAGCTGTCTCAGACAAGTTACCCAACATGACACGTCCCATTGTGAACATGCTGTGTGAGATTTTGATTTCTAAAACACAATAATTATGAAGTAATTAATATTATAATGATCAAGACTAGGCTTAATGTATGCGGAAGAATATGTATCGAAAGTAAAAATCAGATAAAGGCGGGCTACTGCTTGCTGGTGTGCTGCCAAAAGCATGGCGCCCGTCGTTTGCTAAGCGCGGAAAGTGGTGCCAAAAATAGAATGTCTTGGGACCGTCAGGTGCTCGAGCGCCCGGCAGTCGCACGTTGTGATATCAATATTGCGCGAGGGTTTATGTGTATTTTTCGGCCGTTTTTCATACTAGAGAGAGAGAGAGAACAAAGAGGTAGAGAGAGAAGGAGAACTCCAAGGCCCGTGAGTCTGAATCCATCCGAGAGCTAGTTATAAAGGTGATAGATCGGGTCAAAGCAAGTGTATCCCTACCATCCTCTTCCGTTTTCTCACATGTTTATTTCATTTTTTTGGGTATCGCCGTTCCGATACTCGGTTAGATTTATATTTTATAGTTTCCTTGACCCAAGCATGCACATATGTGAATCCCATGCTCGAATTTGTAATTTTGATCGGTTTTTTGACAAGGAACCCTAACCCGACGTCCTGGACAATTTTACCCATGAATTTTGGGATTTTTGCTCAATTCGGGTCTAGAATTATGATTATCCATATCATGGACATGCTAAGTTGTCATTTGGTTGTCCGAAATTATGATTTTATATGATTTTGGGAACAAGGAAACCCTAACCCTACGCCTGGGACAATTTTACTAAATTAATTTGGGATTTTTTCTTAATTTAGGTTTAGAATATTATTACCCTTGTCATAGACGTACTACGTTATCGTCTATATGTCTGAATTATGGATTTATGCGATTTTGGATACATCGAAACCCTAACTCAGACCCAAGATGTATTATTCCGTTTAATATGATTCTTGTGCATGATTTAGCTTCAGGCATGTTAATTTTTCTATTGAATGTCAGCAATCAAGACTTTGGCGTTTGATTTCTATGTTCTGAATTGTTTAGAGCATCCGGGAACCCAAGTTTGATCACGGAAAATGCTCATCCAAGATAATGAGTATTCCTTACATGCTTCGCTTTATTTAATTGCCCTTCAAGTTATGTATATATGTTTATGCTCAATTGTCATTCCCATTAATGTGATCATTAAGAAATTGTGAAGAGAATCGTTATTCAAAATTGCTAAAGTTGAATTGAACTCACAATGGTAAGAATTTCCACCATTCTTAAGTCATACGATGATTTTGTATGAAAGAAAATCATGAAAAGATGTAAATTTCAAAAAAAAAAAAAAAAGATAAGAAATTCATGCAAGTATTTGGAGGGAGATTCCACAATTCGGATATATGTTGAAATCATTCTCCCAGATAGAGATATTTGTATAAGAAATTTAGTGGATCGTTTCCTAAAAAAATAAGAATATGAATCATGAATTTAGGACTCGAATTCATGTTTTCAAGGGTAAGGTCCTTAGGCATGCCACTAGTATGACAATGGAGATTTAAGGATTTATCCTTGCCGCGTATTATAGTTGATGATGCTATTGGCATGCCTTAGGACGTTATAGTGGTAATCGAGGGTAATTCCGTCTATGGAAAGATACATGGTCCATCCTACCTTTGTGATGTAAATTTGGAAGGATAAGAATAAGAATTTTGAATCATCTTACCGTCGGGATGTAAATTTGGGAGAAATTTTAATATTTGGCCTTGGATTATGTAGGGTAAGTACAATCTATTATCGATTATTCGCTTTCCTTGGCTAGTATGGTCTACTGCCTTGGGTCCGAAAAAATGAATAAATATGTTTAAAACTACATTCTAAAGAAAAGAAGAACAAAGGTAAGCAAAGTAAATTGTATTCTAGGTACATTTGATCATGTTTCCGTTCATCCATCTCATCGATGTTCGTATGTTCTTTTGCTTAATCTTTGCTTATATTATTTACTATTTTATTTATGATACACTTGCTAAGCTGTTATCTTACCCTTATTTTTTCTTCCTTTCAGATGAGATTTACGAGTTGACGCCCGATTAGTTAGTGTAAGAAGAGAGATTTTTGCTAGAGGAGATTTATCGGACTTTTGAAGACCTAGAATTTAGAATGTAATTGATGTAACATGATGTAAATAACTAAGTTTTATGTTATGTAATAAATTGTATCATAGCATGTCATTTATTATTATGGATCATTATTATGTTTCTGTAGCTTATTTATGGATATAGAATACTTCCACAGGTACAAGTCAGGTTTGGTGTAAGTTCCTAAATGACATCTCTATTTAGATCTAATATGGTAGTTGTAAGTACTGTGTTGGAGCCATGGATGATGTCGTCTGAATGATGTCTAAGTTATGTATGTGTTTATGGAATATTTTTGGAGGTTTATTTGTTAAAAATATTTTATACATGTATTATTCAAGTTGTTTGTATAATTTTCATCCAATTTTTGAGAAAATTTTACCCGACTTTTTACAAAAACTTATGTATTAAATCAATGGTGCATCAATTCAATTTGTCTAACTATGATTATTGATGGAGGCCATTGGAGAAAAAATGACCAGTGTCATCACGTGTTTAAGATCGTTGTTCCAGACCATCAGCATAGGAGACTAGTGATGAGGACGCCAGTAACGGGTTGGCCCATAAAAGAGTAAACGGCTCAAATTCTTAGCGGCCCATTTCTGTATGGACAATCAATGTTTTCATTGACCAAATAAGTTGTCAGTAGACTAGCTAACGCCCAAGACGCACGCAACCTAAGCCTGAATTGGCCCACGTTTCCATCTTTGAGCCACAAGGGTCATCTGTTCTAATTTTTTACATCCCTAAAAAAGGCAACCTTCATTGTAACGATCATATCGAGAATCAAAGCACATCTCTGAAGAAAAGTGTTAAAATTAACTCGCGGTTTGCTAGAAATCCTACGGTTACAAAATACATAAGGAATGAGATTATCCTCTTTGACCTTTAAAGCCGAAAATGTGCTTATGCCTACACAGAAAAGGCAACGATCCTAACAGAGCGTGGATATTAAACCCCTCTATATAATGAAGGCAGCCCAAGGCCATAGTTATAAAAGACCAGGGAAGCTCCCTTCAAAAGCACACTTTTCATTGCGCCTTCTCTTGTCCACAAAACGTCCTCAAGTATACAAAACTCTTAGAAGCTCTCAAATAATCGAGCATTCTAGCGCTCCGTCTCTCTCTCCGTTACTAGTTCCCAATGAAGTTAGTACTTAGATAAACTGCTCATCACGAGTAACTATAAAGCCACTCTTCCTACGAGTTTTCTCTCACTTACAAACGTACTCCTTACATCTATTTTTGCATCCCTTACATCTGTCTTCTAATTTCAGAAGGCTGATTACTGTCTTGAGCGTCGCAGTGTTTTCGGTGGGATTAAATTTTACTGTCGCTTGACCTCTTATTTGAAATTGTAGTGTGTATGACCCAAAGCTCAACGAACGGAGACCAAAACCTAATGGACTACTTGACCCGTATCAGTTTGAAATTTGGATTCATGATACATCACTAACAAAAAAAAAAATGAGCTCCATAATTCTTATGTATTACATAAGGAATTCATTTTTATTCTCAATTTTAATCTATATACACACAATTTAATCATGTTATTAAAAAATAAATATTATTTATTTGTCTAATTATCAAGTCTTCATCTAAATTTATTTTTTAAAAATTAAACCTCTTAAATTAACGTGATAAATTAAAAATATAAAATGTAAATAACAAAAGATTACATGATGTTGATCATAATTTTAGAAAAATAATTTTATTTTAAAATTAATATCTTAAAATCGAAATAAAAATATTATACCATCATGAAGAAATAAAATTTTAAAATTTCATCTATCATATCTAACTCCGCCAAATATCAAAGTATATGAGGCCAATTTTTATTAAATGTTCAAAATTTAAGAAAATTCTGACAAAATTTTGACATTTTGCCTACCATTGTAGGTGTATTCATTTTTTTATAAGAATATATTGATATAGATTTCTAATTCTCTACTCACATTTGCTCCTCCATCCCTTCTCCCTAATTTATGTCTAGTAGATTTAATTATTATTAATCATAAATACTATTCACTGTCAATAATATATGTTTATCAATGTATATTTACCTTGATTCTTAGTTGAATTAACTATACAACAACTAGACCAATGGGGCCTAGCTATGTTGGTTTAGTCAAAGCATAGATGTCAAAGGCATGAAGCATATTGAAGTGCAATGGATCTCTGGGATTTAAGTGTAAGGCATAAAGCATAGGCATAAGCTTGATGAAAGTGAGATATTTATTTATAAATTAGGCATATATTATTAAATTATAAACTTATTATTTAACTAATAGTAAAAATGACAATTAATAAATATAACTTTTAATAAATATATAGTTAGAGGCAATGTCTTGAATTTGAACATATATCTGGTAACTTTTTCTAAAAAAAGACACTTCCTTTCTCAATCTTCCTCAACTCTTAAATAGTGATCCTAGAATTATAAACACATTAAGATCATATGAAGAAAATGAACTTCCATTCAAATAGTTTTAATCATTAGATCCTTTCATAATTTGTAAGTTCTAAATAGCAAAAGTACAACTTGGAATAAAGAGAAGAAGAAAAAAAACTGCGACTCAAATGAAGAAAAATATAAGAAAATTGATATACATTCTAAAGGATGACACATGGCTAAGAGAGAAGGAAGACAATCTGAAATATACACTAAAGAGAAATTCTTAATTTATAACCAAGGCAAGACCCAATCGATAAGAAAATCAATACTCATAAAGCGATTAAATCACGATCAAATGGGACAGATAATAAAATCTTACAAAATAAGACCGCAAATCAGTAAAAACATGCACAAGTGGCACGGTTGATCACCTAGCTAGCTTTCCATTCATTGCATACTTGGAGTTTAAATTTAGAACTCCAAATTCAGCAAGCTAGGGTTGGGTATGACGCAAGAATGATCAACCCTACCAAAGTTAAAGTAAAGCCCAAGCTCTAATAATCCAGGTATGGATATATAAGACCGATCCGAATAACGGGTCAATAGGATATTAAACTAGACATGTAATCATGGTGAGCGGTTATGCTCACCCAGGAAAAATAATACTCCTATAAATAACCTGATCCAGAAATGGCCAAAATTGTACTCATTTTAACATTTACAAATGATAAGGAAAGATCTTTCAAGTTCAGTTCTTCTTCTAATCCCTCTTTTCTGAAAAAAATATTTTGCCAGTGAGGTGTCATTTATATATTCATTCGTCTCTAAGTTTCCTCCTTGTCCTTGTTATTTTTTAGTGATCATTTTACTTTGTTTTGCAGTCATGAGAGTTGGTTCATTTGTTCGAGGATGGGCTATACAAACGTGATACTGAAATTGCTCACCTATCCCGACCATGTACCGACCCTATTGTACAATGGGAGACGGAGATCCAAGTAAAGGTTACCGTTGTCGAGACTAAATAGATCAAGGATTGAGCCTCTTAATTAGAAAGTTGTCCGAGTGGTTGGAAAAATCTCGGGAGCTGTCAGATAAAAAAGCCATAACCATGAATCAGATCGCCTCACTCAAGGATAAAACTCCAAGAGGTTGTGTATCAATCAATTTCAGATGCCAATCCAATTGCCTATCTACATGATAAGTGTGCCTAACTTAAGGGAGAATTGAGTTTACTTCTTCAACTAGAAGAGGTTGGGTTTACTCTGGACAATAAATTTCAGGATGGATTCTCTCTCTACATGTAGGTTGTGTCTTTGGTGACTCCCGATTTCACAGTGGTGGCTCAATATATTAGGCTCGTTTTCCGTTGCCACAAGACAAATAAATATTCATCATAATCACAATAGACTACTTCACAAAGTGGGTAGAGACTTCCCCTTTAGCAAAAATCACAGAGAAGAATGTGACAGAATTCATCCAACAAAATATCATTTTTAGGTTTGGAATATCTGAGGTTACAATGACCGACAATAGAGTCCAATTCACTGACAAAATTTTAACAAGTATTACACAAGTTTGATAATCAAGTTGGTCCATACTTCTACAGCTTACTTCCAAATAAATGGACAAGTGTTGCATGGATTGAAAACAAAGTTGGAGGATGTAGGAGGCTTTTGGGTAGATGAACTCTTGTCCGTACTGTGATCTTACCTGATGACCCCTAGAGAACCAACACGAAAAATGCCATTCAACTTGTGTGACGGGTTGGAGGCAGTCATCACAATAAAAATTGGATTACCCAGCCTCTGAGTTAAAATTTTCAATCATTATAGTAACTTAACTTTTGAGGGAGCAGTTGAACCTGCACGAAGAAGTCCAAGACATAGCAAGGCTATGAGCAGTAACCTAACAATAGGAATTTGTTTGGTAATCCAATAAGAATGTGAAGTCC
Organism: Nepenthes alata; assembly: GCA_028571085.2. Lineage (NCBI taxonomy): Eukaryota > Viridiplantae > Streptophyta > Magnoliopsida > Caryophyllales > Nepenthaceae > Nepenthes > Nepenthes alata. The sequence continues at coordinate 12,271 of JAOVVI020010975.1, forward strand.
CGCCAATTTGAGGTAGGGGGCCTAATTTTGAGGAATATAGAGGCTACAGGCAAAATCGCTAATAGAAATAAATTGTCCCCAAATTAGGAAGGATTATTCTTAATCTCAACGATCATCCAAAACGGTGCATATAAATTATACACCCAAAATAGGAAACAAAGGGCACGGAACACCCTATACCTAAAAAAATATTACTAGTAAGCGCACTTCCAAAACCCAAAAAATAAAAATAGAGGTATATCTTAAACGTAACATAAACGATGTTTATATGATGTACTTAACAATTTTGATAGCAATAAAATTACACTTTGCTACATTTATTGTTTATTTGTAAGCTTATATGTGGTTGTATGAATCCAAGTGACTATGACTGACCCTAAGTCAGGTGGGACTCTCAGCTATTAAAACGACATGTTAAAAAATAAGGTCACAGTATCGGATAATATAAACTACTGACCTGAAAAGTGGTCATACACCAAAATCATATAAAGACCTGAGGCTTGAGGACAAGAGTCCGATTCCTTTTTTTAGAGTTCAAATTAAACATCAAAATGTAAAAATCTTAGGGGGCTT
>JAOVVI020010976.1:0-12842 GCA_028571085.2 Nepenthes alata
CGCTGGTTGGTTGATTTCGTCGAAGTCTTGGCTTTGGTCTTCATCATCTTGTTGGAGCTTGGCCTTGATGTGTTTAGCCTACTGTTACAGTTGACGACTTTTTGATACGTTTCGGACTCGTGATGTTTCTGCTCGGGATTTGGTGGGCGTTTGCTGGTTTGGAGTGCCTTGCGGTTTGCAGATATGACGATTTCAAGAATTGGTTTGCTGCTGTCATCCTGCCAGCTGGTCTTTAGAGGACCTTCTCCTGTGTGGTTAAAAAAAATATTCATGATCTAATTCATTGTGACTGGGGCTTCCCCTGGCATCTTTGTCCATGTCCATTGTGGGCTTTATCTTCGGAGTTTGAACATTGGTTCTGTATTTTTTTCCCTTTTTATCAATAAGATTTAATTACTTACCAAAAAAAACTTATAAAATTACTCTATAAAATCATGAAAATTTGACATGCATGCTCAATATAACATATTAACTATGAATTTATAACATAATTGAGTAAATACATATGAATTGCTCATAAAAATTGAAAAAAAAAAGACAATAATAATGAAAGAAGAGTGCAGAGTACACTTGCCTTAATTTGATTTACCTAAAATTCTGGTTTTAATTCATTTGAATTGAACTTCCTCAAGCTTTCTCTCTCTTCTCTCTCTTATCCTTCGCTCTCTCTTCTCTAAAATTTCTCCATGAAAATGACTGAAAATCGAGTCACATGTCGCCTATATACTATATAGCATTTGAGCACGGGTCAGGTGTGCATCGAGCCCAAATCAACAGGTTCACTCCGCTCAAGCATGGCTCAGGCATGCCTCTAACGCAGGTAATATGCCAATCAACCGCTCGAGCATAGCTCAGGCGTACCTCGAGTGCAAATAATCTATTTTCTATGCTTACATGCATGTTAAGCCTGCATCAGGCGTACATCACCCCTATGTCACGCATGTGTCAGGCTTCCCTCAAGCATGAGCCATCTGGTCTAAATCTTAACTCTTTTAACCTAATTTTTATATCGTTTAACTTTAATTTTAATTATATTATTTTAATTAGTTATAATTACCATAATTTAAAAACTCGGGCCTTTCAACCTCCACGAGGACCAGTGAGATAAAGGGCACATTTACAACATACAGGCCCAACCTCGAGACAGACACAAAAAAGAAGAAAAGCTCTCACCCCAAAAAATGGCAATATCACTTTAAGAGTTGCCCATTTCAGATAGGGTGGGAGGCAAAAAAAGTCCTCTCCCCAAAAAAAATATAGTAGTACTCCTAGAACTATCCATTTTCGACAAGTGAGGGACCACAAAAAAAACCATCTACCAAGATCTGTCATAGTCACTCAGGTTGTTATCATGGAAGCATTGTCACGGCTAGACCATCATGATGACAGCGACCTGATTTAATAATGAATATAAAAGAGAAAAAATAAGATAATTTTCCATATAAAATAAGGTAATCAAGGTAGACTTTAAGCGTATTATCAGATCTTGACTTTAAGGGCTGGAAGAGAACTTTCACCGACTCCGACTTGTGACTGTAAAGGATCCATGTTGCTCTGGACAGTCATACTACTAAGCAAAACAAATGATGTTTCATGATGCAAAGCAAAGAGAGTCCCGCCATGAGAGGAGACATTAGCGAGCATTCAATTCAAGAAGATAAAGCTTCCCAACATTAATGGTAGAGAATCAAATCATGCAAAACAAAACACCAAATCGGTAGAATATTTGGGTAAGAAACAACATTGAAAAATCTGCAACTAGTGTCCCATTAGTTACATGTTAGGAATTGAAATTCAAATCTCCTAATATGGAGGCTAGTGACAGGTACGACTGGAATCAGGTCAGCCCAAACCCAATCCATTAGTACATAAGAAGCCTAGATGAAAATAGTCCAAAGGAAGATGTCACTAAGCCTATGAGACAAATGGTGCAACAGCTGATTTGAGAGACACAACCCCAATCGCTATGCATTGAAGATAATGATGGAGCATTTATGAACAGTTTCAGGTGCAGTTGCACCAATTTAATGATCGAAAACTAAGCGGTCCAACCATTAAATGAAGACAGTCATTACACAAGCTAGTAACACCCATCACCATTAAAAAGGCACCAAGCCTACGCATTTGTTCTAGGGTCCACCAACCAAACGACACCCCATACTATAAATACAGTTTGACTCCCACAAAAAAGGGAACAAAGCCAAACGAACAAAGTGAGACAACAAGAAAAAAAGTTAAGCACTCTACAAATCGAGCACCCAATTCCTAAAGTCAAATACTCCGTTAGTCGAGTAAATTATCCAAAGCTACTCTACCTGTCTAGTATACTAAACAGAAACTAGCTCTCCAAACAAACTCTCATCCTCATTCACTTTACATTTTCACAATTATTTCTATACATCTTTCTAATTCATTTAAAAAGATTTCTAATATGAGCGTCGAATGATACATTGAAATATAAATCTCGTATTTCTCTTACATCTTATTTATTTTTATTGTAGTGCGTATGATACAAATTTCGAGTAACGAAGACTGAACCCGTCTTTAATCATACACTCGTGCAAGACGACTCCCTAATTCGTTTAGTAACCCGAATCTTCAAAGCATATCATATCTCAATATTGAGTCAATTAGATATAATTTTAGTCGTTTATGTCTTTTATTTTAAAAATTAAAAATTAAAAAAAATATATATAGATTAATAGATTCAAATTTTAATTGTTTTAGAATGAGGTGGAGAAATCCGAAAGGACTCGATTTGCTAATGAATTCGACTTGCCCGCATAGCGCAACAGGGAATCCGGAAGAAAAGCAGGCGGACTACCTCCAGTGAGCCTGAAAATGGCGGGCTCGGAGAAGAACAATCAGCTCTCTGAATTAATCAGCTCAGGAATTTACAGATTGGACTGTTCAAATGCAGTTTTCCTGGATCCAGTCCGAATCCTCAACTGTAATTATGCGCGGTTTCGGATTTCGTCTTCAGCCTACTATTCTCGCTTCTTCGATTCCAAATCCGTTGTAGAAGAAGGAAACTCCAGCATTTCAATTAAATCCAGAAAACGAAAGCGGAAGAAGAACAAACTTCGTATTCTCAATGAGAAAGAACAGGTCGCCGATCGGCGTCATCAGGTACCCTATATAGAATTGAATTTCAAAAGCCACAGAATTTGCTGTTTATTTGATGGTATTACTCTATGAGTGTGTACTAATTTGTAAAATGCGTGCAATCTGGTGTGTTTTTGTTCTTTGTTGGTTGAAGGAAGCGAGGCCTTTGCTAGTGAAGGCACACGAGGCTTTACTTGAGGCAAGCGACCTTCTAGGTGTTATGCGTGATCTTAGAACTGGTAGTGGTGAATGGGAATGCAGAGATCTAAATTCTAGAGGTGCTAAATCCCGATTTATTGAACTTGGAAAGATTTGGCAAGCACCCTTGTATGAAATTACTCTCAAATTTAGCAAAGCAGATAAGGAAACTGAAAATGAAGGTCAGTACCCTGGTTTTTGCGATGCCTTTTTTCAGTCCTTTTCTTTGTCTTTTGTGGTACTCGTTTCTCTCGTAGTTGCAATCAAGTTAAAGCAAATAGATGCTGGAGTTAGTATTTGTCTGTGACATTGTTTGCTTCAAAATGAGGGAATAATTGGGTTCCTTTTGTGTTTTTTCTTTGGGAGTACTGGGCACTTTATATTTCATCCGTAGATACGATGAACCATTGCAAAAGACACTAAGGGTGCTGTCAATGAAGCTAAGGATTTGCATTGCAATAGGGGAAACCAACAAGTAAGCAGCAGTCTAAAAGTTAAAGCCTGACAATGTTTTACGGGCCTAAGTTGCACCAATAAAGATATTTCTCTTTGCCAATATTTCTATGAAGAAACTAAGGCCCTCAATTTGTATAATTTTAGAACTTGATTAATGATTCAACTTCCTCAGGGATGAAGTTCTGAACTTTTCTTTTGTCGAGCATAAAATGTGTCCATATATAACCGTGGGATCCAGGGCCAAGATTTCTATTTTGCCTTGTCAAGTACAAAATTCATCTTTGAAAAATAGCAGCATATGCCCATTAGATCTTATACATTTCAGTCAAATATTGAATCCCACAAATGTTAAGAGATTCAATTTTGACTCATCCTCTGTTATATTGCCCACTTCTTTAGCTCACATTTCACTCTCCTTATTGAATTCCTCCTTCAAAATGCCATTTGCGTTGCCTACACTGTAATACCATGATTGTGGTGATCCGAACTTGGATACCTAAATCTGGCCTAGACTGTTCACATGGAAACATAAATAAATAATCATCATAAAAACCATAATAATTGAAACATCCATTGATAACTATCTCCTCAAAACACGAGATAAAAACATAATGTTCAGGACATCCAAAACCAAAGGTTCGCAGCCTTAAAAGTAAATACTCCAATTACTATCTAAGAAAAATGTAGCCCCTCCATGCTTAAAGAAAAAGGAACAACTAGATGCCAAGATCACCTCTATCAACAAGCTCTTCAACAAATACGTAATTGACGACTAGCTTTACAGCACCACACTAGTCTAGAGTCAAGGAAAAAGTAAAGGTGAGCCAAAAAATCACCAAGTCATATATATTCATTAACGACAATCAATAACAAATCTTGGACAATAACATAAACATGACAAGGGAAACATGAAGAATCAAGTAATCCACCATACCCTTTTGGAGACTCTATACTATGTCACCACGTCTCAAGAAGCTACAAGTATCACTATCAAGGATCAACATCAAACCAACTATAGAGGAGACAATGGGGATTCCACAGAATTCGAATGTTAATAAAATATAGGTTTCACTTAGCCTATTTCAATACACATCACTATATTATGAAATGTCACAGCAATCTCTCTTGATCTTATTATGTCATGGTGAATCAACGTCTATGTGCATCCAACTCTACTGGTCTGGTAACCACTATGGGGTATTCGATGCTAACAAGTTGACATGTGATGAAGGCTGGTCTTTTAGATACCATGTGCATGAGTATTCCTCAACACCACTTAGAGTATAGGAAAATAATCCATCTCACTCCTCATGGCCCACCCTGGATATAGGAGTCTCACTATGTCCCATATGTGAGTAATCCTCAATGCCCTAGGGGTATAGAAATATATTCTGTTTCGCTCCTCATGGCCCACCCTAAGTATGGGAGTCTCACTATGCCTATTCTAGATATAGGAAAATACTTTGTCATGCTCCTCATGGCTCACCGTGTGTATGGGAGTCTCACTATGCCTTGTACTTGAGTAATCCTCTCGATGTCCGTTCTGTGTATAGAAAAATACTTCATTGTGCTCCTCATAACCCACATTGCATACAGGAGTCTTGCTATGCCTTTTATGTGAGTAATTCTCAATGCCCACTCTAGTTATAGGAAAATACTCCATCTTGCTACTCATGGCCCACCCTAGGTATAGGAGTCTCATTAGGCTAAATTTCTCCAATGCCCATACGAGGTATAGAAATCACTATGCTTGATTCCTTCAATGCCCACATGGTGTATATGCAAGTGGTGTGATTATTGTATTATGGTCCTAATGGGTTGTAGGTATTATCAGCTTGTTGTTATGGTCCCATAAGCATGTAATATAACTAGAGGAATTCAAATAGAAGGCGGTTTGGAATCAGGAATGCTAATATGTCTAAGTCCTCTATACCAGCTAAATGTAGGTTGCGCATGTCTTAGACAATAGAAACATGAATGACATGTTGAAGAAGAGTTCCATTAAGGAAAATGTAAATGGGCGAAGGAGTTGGATAATATGATGGAGGAAGAGAATTGATTTTGAATCTTCTGGCAGTTGGGGGATATAATATTTGACATTCCAGTTTATATTTGATTTATTTGCTAGTGGGGGAGGGAGGGGAGAAGGAGAGAGAGAGAAGATATGATGTGGCAGATTTATTCTCAAATCTCTTCTCATTACAGATGCAATAATTTTAACACAAAAATACGAAAGTTCCTTTAAGGAGATAAACATGAGGTCTATTAGTTTGTAATACTCCTCCTTAAGATGGTGCATTTATGTTACACATGCTGATCTTGGAAAGGATGTAATGTAACATAATACATGACTCTTCAGATCCTTTGTAAGAATATCAACTAACTGGACGTGGGATTGAACAAATGGTATTCATAGTTGTCTCCTGCCATGTTTTTCATTAAAGAAGTTCCTATCCACTTCAGCATGTTTGGTTCTATGATGTGTACTGGATTGTGGCCAATATTGGTTGTATCTTATTACCACAACATAGTATCATTGGCTGACTCTTATTCAAGCCAAGATTCCTTAGCCTTCATAACCACATCTCCCATGAACCCGCTATGGCAACCCAAACCCATGGTGCCTGCCACACAGCTCGAATTGCTCATGCGAAAACCTCAATTATAAGTAGTTATTATAAAACCATAATAAATGCAATATCTATAAAAATCCATAAGAAATAAATCATCTATCAAAAGTCCAAATCAGGAAACCACGATGTAAATGTAATGTCTGGTATATCCAAAATTAAAGCGACACAATCTCAATAAAAACTAAGTGTCTGTACTACCATGATAAAAATAAATTATCAAAATAAAACAACTAATTCCGGATACCAGATCCAGGATAATAAGGAGATAGGTTGGTAAACTTAACTATCTCACATTGACTAGCCTGGATATGTCATTCACATTAAGTTTAGTTAGTCAGTTCTTAGACTCTATAGGAAATTCATTTAGGTGCCATCATGTGTCTTCTTTGATACATCAAAGGAGCTTTGTGTAGCAGGTTAATCTATAAGAATAAAGGGCCTATTGATTTTGTAGATTATTCTGATTCTGATTAGCTAGGATCTTTAGTTAACTATTGTTCTATGCTCAGATACTGTGATATTTGTAGGCGAAAATTTGATATTCTAGAAAAGTAAAAGCAAGATTTGATAGCAAGCTCTAGTGTAGAATAATAATATTGTTTGATTACACTAATTATGTAAGTTGATATAGCTAAAAGTAGTACTAAGAAAGCTTGAAGTTGATTTTTCTTCACCAATGAAATTAATGTGTGATGATACAGCTGCCTGTAAATTGTTTTAAACCCTGTATTTTATGAGTAGACTATTGAGATCGATTGTCATTTTTTATGGAAAAAATTGTTGACAAAGGAGATATCTTGGCACATATGCATGCATCAGCTTGTAGATTCGTATGTTAGTTCAAGTGATCAAATTGTAGATTTATTTACTATCTTTGAGAGATCCTCAAGTTGAATATATTTGTAACAAGTTTGGCACATATGATATATATGCATTAGCTTGAGGAGAAGTTCTATTAGGAGCAAATAGCATTATTTTAATTATACATATATAATATTATAAATATAGGTGTTTAGTGGTTATTGGGCACTAAGTTATTTTCTTTGTTTAACAATTTCCATTAGCAAAGCTGGCCCTCAATGAAATAAACATTACACGTTAGTTTGCAACAAACAGTGGCATATTTGCCCCTCAAATTTCCTCCTAAACATCCTTGGTGAGCAAGGGATTACAAAATGATTGGCATCTCTTTGCATATGCATGTAACTTTTTGCCTTCTTTTGGACACTAGCGAGAACACTGGTCACTATTATCTATCAGTTGACTAGTTTGGGTCTTTCCATGAATAACGATTGAGGGATATGGTTTATCAATTGACTAGCTTGTTGACATTGTTCACTATTATCTTATTAATGGACTATATTCCTGACGTTTTTCATTCTAGCATGTAGCATCATGCACTTTGATTTTGAGAAAGTCGAATGAATGTTATTCATTATATCTGTTGCAGGTTTGCCAATTATTCATGATGATGGGCAGAGAGTAGTCCCAGTGTTCAATAATATAGTCTTAAATGATACAAAATATGATTTGGAGGCTGACTTTTTAGGTGCTCAGTACATTATACCAAGAGAGAGCTGCTTCTACATGGTATGCTAATTATACTTGCTCACTACTGCTTTCTGTTGTCTTTTTTGCTTTAGATAAGCCTTTGTAATGGAATAAGAAATTTGAATACAATTGGATTCTTTACAAAATTGCATACTCAAGTGCTTATATTCATCTGATCTTACATGGCCTTTTTCTTTTTCTCCTTTTAACCATGTCAAAGTCTGGCATGGGGCAGATGGACAATTTGATTCCTGGTAATAATCAATCTGCAATTCAGATCTTCTGCATTGAGGCTCATCCCGCATTAGTAGATACAGATTTAAGGGTGGGAAATTTTACAAGATTACCAAAGATACTAGAGATGGCTTCATTCACCGCTGGTGGAGGATCTCTTTTATTGGCTGCAATAGAATGGCCTGATCTGTCCCTCTTGTCTTATTGTACCTTCTGAGCCGTAGGATGTATTCATGAGCTACAGGAAGTCCAAAATGGCATAGATATGTGCACACCACTGCGCCTATAATGGCACTAAATTCAGGCTGCTGATCTTTTCAGTGTGTGAATGTGTATATTTGAAGTTATTTTTCCATGTTTTATGCATCAATCATCTAAACATCACTGGTTGTGCTTACCATATTGTGGAGATTGATGTTTCATTGATTGCTTAGTGCAGGTGACTCAGATTGTGGCTTTAATCTTATTGTCATCGATCCACCATGGGAAAACAGAAGTGCCTACCAGAAATCCATGTGTGTGCAAAAGCTAATCACTTCTGTCGACGTCAATTTTTAAAAGACTAATTGTGAAAACAGAAGTGCCACTAAAACCATGAAAAGGTGTGCTTAGAGCAAGGCTAAGGTTGTTTCACGGCTTCAAACCACAAAAGCAGCCTCTCTATAATGTAGGGACCGTAATGTGAAAAGCCTTATGCACTAGGCCTTTGTTAAAAAATGAAGTGCTTGGTGAAGTAGTACCACTAAAAATACTATGAGCTGCCTTAGCAGTTTAGTTTTTAGGTATCCTTCCAAATTTATCAGAGGAATTGCCTTTTCACATTTTGGATGAGATTTTCATTTTTACATAAGCTCGACAAGATCTTCTTTTGGATCTCCCTGATGTTAAATGTGGGATCATCTTCTTGTGTTAAAATGGAGTTGGATCCATGTGCTTATGTTGATATAGAATCAGAAATTCAGGAGTATTCAAAATAATTTTCAACAAATATGGATGAAAAATATAGTACTATCATAGTCTCATGTGATTTCCCACCCCAATGTATGCGTGTCTTACTGTTAATATTCCTCCATTTTTTGCAGATACCCAACTTTACCAAACCGAATTTTATTATCGCTTCCTATTAAGCAACTTACCCATACAGAAGGAGCTTTGGTAGCCTTATGGATAACCAATAGAGAGAAGTTATGGGTTTTTGTCAAGAATGAACTATTTCCTGCATGGGGAGTCAGATATATCACTACATTCTATTGGCTGAAGGCAAATATATTTTTAGTCCTCTAAATTAAATTTGCTTCTTTTAAACCTTTGTACAGATGGCATCTTTAGTTTTGGCTGCACATGAGCAATGCAGGTAAAAGCTGATGGATCTTTAATTTGTGACATGGATCACTTCCATCACAGGCCATATGAATGCCTTCTCTTGGGCTATGGCAGTGGGAAGGTTAGTATTTGAGTTGTTGTTCAGAAAATATTCATCAAGAGTATGTTAAAATGTTCAAGTTATGGATTAGCTGCATCCTTTTTTTTGGTGGGGGGGGGGGGAGTGTGATATTGCAGGTGATTGCTTCTGAACAGCTTTTAGTAGGAAAGCCTTTGAAAGGTAATCAAGTCATCATTAGCATCCCTGGTGCCTACTCAAGGAAGCCCCCAATCGGAGGTACTTTATTTTTCGAATATTTTGATACCAATTATTTCAACTGCTCAGGGTAATGGATCCTTCCAAGGTCCTTAACATATTCAACTAATAGATCCTTTTGCTAGTATGAATACTGAATTTGCAGCCCAAATCAGAAACTCTTAACTGAATCACTTTGTGATTTGTGTAGTAGAGTATTCACTTTGTAATGCCTTCTTTATTGACTGGAACAGTGGTATATATCAGAGACTTGTGATTCTAATGCTTTTAACTCACCTCTCGTTGGGCATCAACAGAGTTGCTGCTGGATTATGTCCCAGGACCCAGGCCTGCTCGATGCATTGATCTGTTTGCTAGAGAAATTATGGCTGGCTGGACATCTTGGGGCAATGAGCCCCTTCACTTCCAGGATTTGAGATACTTTTTTGCCAAGTAATGAATAATTATCCCAATCAGGGGGATTGGTGAATTGCTACCCTTGATCCTTTGATTTTGCAGAATAATTCGAGATCATGTTGCTAGGATCTTGATATGTACCTGAGCATCATAGCAATAGTAGGTGGAAATGACACCTTTAGTTGTTCAATTTATAGCTTAGCCCTATTTCAGCTTTTGGAGTCATGTCTGTCATGAGATTAAATAGCCACCCTTTCAAGCTAGCTATTTTTCGAATATTTGGCCTGAATTGATCCTTTGTGTTATTTTGTCATGCTCTTCTTCCCTCGTATGCTGGGGAATGGAAACCCTCGACCCCCCCCCCCTCTTTTTGTTTTGTTCTAAAAGATCACTTTGCAATTCAGAAAATTTGAAGGGAATAAAAAAAATAACATGAAAAAGTTTTCAAAATTCAGTTGATTTTTTCTTGAAATCTCCCCTTTCCCCCATGCTTTTTTGAAATTCAAATGAAGGGTTTGAAAGACTTACCGTTGAGGTAATTAATAATAATAATAATAATAATAAATTTACTAGGCTCATCTCCTGTATATGTAGTGTTTCTAATGGTGAACAAAACTTCTTAGTTGTGGGAAGATTTTCTATTTGGTACAATCACTATTCTTAAGCTGTTTGCTCGTGCGGTTTGAATTATGATTAAGAGATGGATGAGTGCTGGCTGTGAAATCCTAAAAGCACCATTAATCAGAGAGGCTTCACGATATCAGCTGAAGAGTGTTAAATTTTTTTGATGAAGAGATTTCCTTCTTTTCCAGAATAAGCATGGGCCAACTGAATTTTCCATTCTACGGTGACAGAGTTATATGAAGCCAATGTTCCGTTTTCCATTTTTATAGGGTGGTTTATCTAGTTTTAGTTGAATTGTTGTTTGAAACAAGGGAGATATTTCCGTTGGTGCGAACAATCTAAGAACCATTTAACAGAAAGCTCTTTCTTTTTGAATTGTGTAATTAAAGTGGATGATGCCTTGTAATGAAATCAGATTGTTTTGACCTTAACTTCATTCAACGGTTGAGCCACCATGGGCGGTAATTATTCCATTCAGTTCTTTTAACTATTAGCCGGTGGTTTAACTCCACATCGAAGTTGAAGCGATGAATTCACCTTTTGTTTTTTCATCACTAAAATTATCGTTTGCAACCCCAAACGCCTCAATTGGTATCGAGCTTTTGGTCAGATGGAGTGAAATTCTTACTCGAATGAAAACACGTTTGCAAGTCCTTAAACCCATGAACCTGCATTCATGGATGCCCCATTTCCCATATCCCTCACTTGAACAAGGGTTCACATCAATTCCAGGGAAAATCCCAAAGAGATCTGAATCTGAGAGGGATAAAGATCTTGCCAGTGAGTCGAACAATGGTGGTGCTTATGGGAGAAGAGTAGGGTAAGGGATTGCAATGCCAAAGTGGAAATCCATGAATTTGAAGGCAGTCTAAACTCTTTGATTTCATTGATTGGCTTCATTCGATGGAGAGTTTTTAATTATAAAGATGATAACGCAAAAAATATTTAAAATAGTTATCCTTAAACTAAAAAGATATGTTAGCTTATGGGGAGAAAATATCAAATTTGCAAGAGCCAGAGATGTAAAAGCTAGAATTAGATCATAGAAAAAACATAAGAAGCTCACGGAAAGGAGACTTTCTCCCAAAAACTACAAACAAGAGCTTCATTTGAATTTAAATAGCCTAAGAAAGTTTAGCCTGTTAATAGAAGATTACATTGGGTAGTTTGAACTTCTACACATGTGTTGCGTCCCGGGATTCCGGCCACCTTACGACGAAGATCCGAGTTGACAGCAGGATCCTCTAGGTTTAACCGGACAGAATCTGTGCAATACACAAGAGATTTGGTTATTTTTGTTAGATTTTATGGTTGGGATATGAGAGGAAGAGAGAGAGAAAATAACACGATAAAATTTACATGAAAAATCCTCCTTTGAATGATAGGAGAAAAACCACGGGACTTAGGGTCCAAAACGATTCCACTATCCTTGAACGGATTATAAGTGTTCAATTTTATAAAGGGAAAGAAAGCAGCTCAGAATTGTAAGTGGAGGGATCTTGTCCCTTCCTCTGTTCTTGCTCTCTCTCTTAGGCGCTGCTTGTAGTATGTGTGTAGATACTAGCCGTTTGATTTGCAAGTGTTGGCCAAGCTCCCCTTTTAGGCACTTAGATGAGATATTTATAGTAGAGGATCTGCTCTTGAAATGAACCCACGTGGCGCTGGCGTGTGCAAGGAAGCCAGCCACCAACTCTACTAATTTGGCGTGCTGTGTCAGACACGTTGCGTGTAACGTCATTCTTACAGTGATCGAGCGTGCTTTACAGGTCATCATTTCCTATTGAGGTTGCGTATTATAGGGAATGCGTGCTCCTTCGTAACAGTGAGACGTCCGAGCTGGCGCTCTCGGTCGTCCTGGGTTCCTTTCCTCTGTTCTGGTGTTGTTAGAGTGTCGAAATATTCCTCGTCCTTAAAAAGCCCTCTTGGCCTTCATCAAGTCTACGAACTCGCAGAGTTAGATGTTCTCGGATTTTAATTGGGAGCCTGACCCGTGAGTAGTCTTTGGG
>JAOVVI020010977.1:0-11733 GCA_028571085.2 Nepenthes alata
ACAGACGAGTTTTGAAGACGATGGTTTCAGCAGACAAATGGCATACGAAACCCTAAAGAGAAGGGAGAGCTTCTCTCTCTAACCCAGCAATCTTAAATGCTATCGATCCGTTGATTTGGTATGTCTTCGAAGCTTCATAAGAGATTTTGAAAGGTGAGCCACGAGCAAATCCTAATATTTTAGTAAATGGGGTGCCTTGCTTTTGGTTTTTGTGAAGAAGAGTTGTATCCAAAGTATTAAGGTTTTAAAATTATGAGATGAGAAGCCATCGTGGTTCTATTTCTAGGTTGTTAGGACAGTGAGGTTTATGGGTGCTATTTTGACAATTGTGGATTTGGCTGACGAGGATGACCCATTTATCGCTAATTTGGATGATACATTTAGATTGAATAAGTTGGCTCATCAATATACCTACGAGATAGTAAGTTTGCTGAGTATTTAAATTTTGAGGCTTTGGTGGTGTTTTGAGGTTGTGCTGAAAATTTTGGGTAAATGTTTTAGTTGTATTTCCTAAGTTGATTGTAATCTGAGGATTAAGAGCTTTGCCTTAGTTATATCAGTATCTTTGGGATTTTTCTTAGGTTTATAGATGCTATGTAACTAAGTGTCCAATATGAATCAATAGATGAAAGTTGCAAGAGGATTTTAGTGTACAAATAAATGATCAATAAGAGTAGCGCAGAAGAAGTGTGTGGACCCATGTATTTTAAGATTCGGTATGAGATTCAAGGTAAATGATCACTTTCAAGGCCTAGGGTGAATTGAGGTAAGAGTTTATTGGTCCATTTGAGATTTTGTAGTAAGTCAGAGAGGTAGTCAATAAATAGGCTTGCCTTTGACTTTAACAGATCATCATAATGTCTTCCACGTATCGATGATTCAGGAAATAAGTATCTGATTGAGATAAGCCGTTATTAAAGATTGAGAATTTGTCTTATGATAAGGTTCTAACCTAGATTTTAGATACGAAATATCAGGTATTAGGAATTAGGATAATTCAATTGGTTAAGGTTTTCTATGAAAAATTATATAATCAAGGATGTGACTTGGGAATGTAAGAAACAATCTAGAAGGATTATCCTCGATCATTGAATTTTAAGGTTTGTTAAATTTCGAGGATAAAATTTTTATAAGTGGTGGAGGATTGTAAGATACCAATTTCTAAAACATAATAAATATGAGTAACTATGTTAATATAAATAAGTTGAGGTCAAAGGACATGGGAGAAATTCAATTGAAAAGCCCAAAGACCCGGAATTGGCAAAATTTAGAACCGGTGTTGTAAACCTTGCAATGTTAATCTATAAATAAGATTTGAAATTTAAATTATGATAATCATGACTTATTAAACAATATAATCAAAATTAGGGTCTAAAGATGTAAAAAATTGTGTTAGAACGGTCAAGACGGGTCTTGGACGGCGCATACGCAAAGCTGGCTTGCTGTAGGCCTGCCCTTAGCCTGACCCATTCCCGACAGACACTCAAGCCCCCTTGAGGGCCGATTCCAGTAGCACAATGCTCGAGGCACCACTCGAGTGTCGATTCTAGAGAAGGGGTGCCTGAAGTGCACCCGACACGTGCTCGAGCACCAGTTCAGCTATTTAAACGCACCCGAGATTTTTTTTTTATCATTTTCATGAGGAAAATAGAGAGAGGAGAGAGCGAGAGCACCGCGAAGAAGAGAGAGAAGAGAAGATCAAAGCTCTCGGGTTTGTTTTTAGCTGGGAGCAGGATGAGGAAGTTGTAAATCGGGTCGAGGCAAGTGCACCCACATACTTTTATTTCTCTTGTTGCATTTTTTGTTCCATTCTCTTCAGGTATTTTTGTTTTAATGTGTGATGGAACGGATCCTATTCTATTAAGGACCTCCGTTAAACATAGACAAAACTTAAAACATTTGAATTTTATAGAAATTTCGGCAGAGTTTCCTTTGTAATTGGATGAAAACCAAAATACAACCTGTGCAAAATAAACCTGTATAAGCACACAACTATTTAATTATCACAACACACCCTACAACACATATACACAGGATGACATATTGCCATCTCCATCCATGGCTCCAATATAATATTCCTATCTACTACACAAAAATTTATACGAGAGATGCTGTCTAGGACCTGTACATATCCAAAACAAAAATAGCGAAAGTAACTATATCCATAGTATAAACCTGTGGAAGCATAAACTCTTTTACAGCATAATATATAACATGGTATAACTATGAGCCATACAAGTTCCATCCACTGCATTAATTATTTACATTAACACAATCAAAAGCCCAAGTCTTTAAGGGCTCCAAGACTCCATCCAGCTCCTTGCTAAGCTCTAAATACTTCTGTTCATCCGATATCATCTCTATAGCTTTATCTGGAAGGGAACAAATAAAATAGTGAGCCAAAACCCAACAAGAAATGAAAGTATGCAAATGAAATTCTTTCATCTAGAACATAAGTATAGATAAGCAAAGCTATGGAAATATTTAAAGAATAGAGATGTACAAGAAGACAAGAGAAAGCATAGATCAAAAAATCATAATACAGTAAAACAGATATCACGAAAATTACTGAAGAGTAAACTACACATAGAACACATGAAAGCAAGGGAAATCAATTCTATACATGCATCAGAAATCATAAATCAGTAAAATAGGCATAACAAAATCAGAAGTCAGTGTTAAACTCTGTAGATTCTAGAAATCTCCTTTTTAGGACCAAACTAGTAGACCCTACTAGCCCTGGGGTGAATAATCGAGGATAGATGGTGTTACGCACACAATCAAGGCCAGTAACCAGTACAGGAATATCCCTTTTGGTGGTATTATCAGCCTTTCTTTTGGGCACAAAAAAAACCACTTCTTTTGTCTTTGTTTGTGGTTTAGAAAAAAAATTTCCTATTGGGCCAGTTTGTGTCTTTTGGCCAGATTGGGCGTGGTGCCTAGTGTGAGATCCTGATTCCGAGATATGATAATTATGGAGTAATTATATGAATAGAAATCATATTTAGGCTTAAGAATAAGGAAAATTTTGGTACCGAAGTAAAATGAGGCAAAATGGGCCAAGGGAGCGCATGGCGCTTGACCACTGCTCGAGCGGTCCTCAAGAGCGAAAATGTAAAAGTTGTGCTCAAGGGTGCGCCCAAAAATGCAAAAGTTGTGTTTGAGGGTGTGCCCGAGGTAAAGGCAGGAGCAATCCCGGCTACAAGTAACCGGTCGAGTGCTACTCGAGCACAATTCTACGAATGCGGGCACTCGAGCACCACTCGACTGGTGCTCGAGCGCCAGTCATGTGACCCCATGTGACTTCTCTTTCCTTCTTGATTTTAAAGGGATTAGGGGCTCATTTTGGAACAGCACACTACAGAACCGAAGGAGAGAAGAGAGGATTGAAAGGGAAGAGAAAAGAAAAGGGGGAAATCTTCCATATAATCCCAATCAAAGTAAAGATAACTGTAGATCGAGCTCAACCAAGTGTATTTCAGACATTATTTACAATTTTTACAGCTTTTCTGTATCTCAAAAATGGTATTTATACTCTAAATCCATGTTTTCTCATATTTACCATAAATAATGCTTATTTTTCCTAATTAATCGAACAGATTTCATGCTTATTTTTCCTGGATCAAGTTGATTTGCTGCCGACGCTAGGTTGGCTACTCTTCATGCTCTTCTGCATCGTCTGATCTGTATGATGTCTGTTCTCCTGCCGTTGAATGAACGACATTTTTCTATTGTTTAGCTTTGCATGTATATTGCTACCGGAGTCTGTTTTTGTTTTCTCTTTGGAATCTTGTATTTCTCTAGTCAGGGTATGCCCTAGCGTAGTTGTTTATCTCCAATCTATTTGGAGATTAAATATCTGATTTTTATCAATATATTTTAATTACTTACCAAAAAAATATTACTATATATGACTTTGATTTCATGAAAATACATGTGTTTGGTGTTCGTTTATCATCCGAAAGTTTTGGCAAAACCCAAAGCACGAAAATGAAGGGATTTAACTATTTTAATTAAAAATTTATGATATGTAAAAGTTAATCTATAACGAGATATTATCCATGATGTGATTTATGTCTGAAACATTTACATAGATTTATACTGTTAAAATTTTATGAATTTTTGAAACTAAACTGAAGGGTTAATGGTGATATTTCTGACTGAATTCTGAAACCTTATCAGATATAAGTTAAGGAAAATATTTTTGGTACTGTTAATTAGGATCCGAGACTGATATACTGTCAAGTTAGGTTCTTTGGCATGTCTTAAAATATTATGGTGGTAATCGAGGATAACTCTATCCATAGAGTTATACGTGATCCGTCATTCCTTTGGGCATTTTACCTAGAGAATAGTTACTGTTACTGGCCGGCGTTACTGTACCAAATCCCATAAGAAGGGACATCTCACAGGAAGGGACAACTATTACTGGCCTTGGATTGTGTGGAGTGACCATAATCTATCGTCAATTATTCGCCCCCTGTACTAGTAGGGTCTACTGGTTGGATCTTTTACTGATAGAAAATGAGTTTTCTATAATTTATAGAGTTGAGACCGATTTCTTCTTTCTGAATTATATTTTGTCGATTTATTATTAACGAAGTATGATTACACTGATTTTTAATTTCTAAAACTTAATTAGTATCGAATTAAGCTTTCTCTATTTTTCATGCGCTGTTCTGCCATCAATATTTTCATACTATAGTATATCTACATAGCTGTTCTGCATAACGGGATTCACTGCATATTTTCATGTACCTTGCTGGACTTCAGCTTATTGTTTTACTTTTTTTTCCCCTTTAGATGAAACGGTACAGCTTGTACCAGATGAGATCGAATAGCTAAATCTTAGTCCGAAGACCTTGGGAGATATAAGTATTTTGGTGATCTTGAAAAGAGACAGTTGAATTGTAAAGACTTGATTTTTGATATATTATTTTGTATATGGATCTTACGCATATGGATTCTTGTATATAGAATGTATGTGATGCATGTGATGAAATAGAAAATTATGCTTCCATGGGTTTATAGTTTTGCTTCCGCTATATGTTTTTAGGATTCTGTATAGGTCCTAGATGGCATCTCAATTCTGAACTGTTTTTATAGTGGATAGAAAATATAAAATATAAGCCACAGAGAATTATATGGTGTCTGTGATCCTGTGTTTTAAATGAGAAATCCTGTTGTTGGATATGATGATGCTATTCTGTATGTTTATAGGTTATAAGCAGAATTTGTATTTCTATTTAGCCTAATTTTAGGGGAGACTCTATCCATTTTTTTCTGGAACTTTAGGTTGTGATTGCGCTTAGGTTTCTATTTTCTGTAATGACAAAAAATTCTGATGATAAAAAAATCTGTTCTATCACAATTGGTATCAGAGAAATGAGATGCGTTAGAAATTGATCGATCAAAAAGCAAAATCATAGGCATGAATTTCATTAGGAATAGGTCGGGGTAGCTAAGGCAACTAGGATGCTTAGGAAGTTGATCCTTAGGCTAGGTTTGAATTTCATTAAACCACTGATAACCCATTCCCTTAACTTAATTTCTTGAGGTTTACAATGTTATGCTTACTTTTGATTATAGAATCTAAGATGGCCAGTAGGAGAAATCGTAGAAATAATCATTGTGGTGCTAGTACCCCCCATGATAGGGAGGCTGCTTATGTGGACCTATTAGAGAGGATGACCAATGTGGTAGAATCTATGAAGCAGATACATATGGCTCCAATCCCTGCACCTGAGCCAGCTCCGGTAAACCTTGCTCCGACAACGTACGATAGATTTACAGCAGAGCAAGCACCGGGATTCTTGGGAAAGTCTGATTCACAGAAGCAGATGTGTGGATAAAAATGATGAAGAAGATATTTGCTGTGATTCATTGTACTGATTAGGATAAAGTCACCTTCGTAGTATATACGCTAGAAGGTGAAGTCGATAGCTGGTGGAGCATGAAAAAGAGGGCGTTACGAGTGCCTGATGATGCTATCACTTGGGAGATGTTCGAGGATCCATTTATGAAAAAATATTTTCCATCCAGCCTCCAAGATCAAAAGGAGCAGGAGTTCATGAGGTTGAGATAGGAAAATATAACGGTGACAGAGTATGACGCTAAGTTTACTGAGTTATCCCATTTCACACCTTTTTATGTGGAGGACGAGTTAAGGAAAGCAAAGAAGTTTTACCAAGGGCTGCGGGACGATATTAGGAAGTCACTGTTGATCCTGAAGCTCCAAACTTATACTGATATTCTAGATAGGGCGGTGATTTATGATAAGGAAGCAGAGATGGAGAGGTTTTATGCAAAGAGGCAAGCTAGACGGGTGGGTTTTAGTGTTGAATCGAAAGTGGGATCTTCTAGACCATCAAAAAAAGCGAGGATAGCCAATCAAGGGAAGAGCATCATTCCAGCTCAGTCAGTGACTGGCTCTAAAGCATCAGCCGCTGATTGTGCTTTCTATGGGAGGAAGCATTTGGGGCAAGCATGTCACAAGGTATCGGGAGCATGCTTTAGATGTGGACAGCAAGGCCATTTGGTGAAAGACTGCTAATTACCTCCGAGGCTAGAAGGAAAGAAGCCCACCGTTTCTGCTAAGGCCTTCGCGGTGACTGTTTATGACCCAGAGGCATCCCCGAACATTGTGGAATGTACCCTCTCTATTTCTGGAGTCCCTACTTCTATATTATTCGATATAGGGTCTACCCACTCCTTTATTTTTCCATAATTTGCATGTTGCATTATATTTATCCCATGTGTTTTGGATTATGCATTGTTTGTGTCAACTCCCACTAGATCTTCTGTGATTACTAATATTGTGTTTCTTGGATGTGTGGTTGAGGTGAATGGGAAATGTTTGATTGTGAATTTAGTGTTGTTGAACATGGGTGATTTTGATGTAATTTTGGGAACGGATTGGCTAGCAAAATATCACGTCAGTATTGATTGTTTTCTGAAGAGGGTTTATTTTAATATTCCTAGGATGAAACCCTTTTTCTTTCAAGGCATTAGGAAGAAGGAGGTGCATGTATTAATCTCAGTTTTGCATGCCAAGCATTTGATGAAAAGTGGGTGTAAAGTTTACCTGGCATATGCCTACACCACTGGGAGTCAAAGTGTGCCGGCTAAGGATATACTTGTTGTATGTGATTTTGAGGATGTATTTTCAGAGGAATTGTCTGGATTACCTCCATACTGAGAAATTGAGTTTGAGATTGTAGTTATTCCTTGACTTAGCCTGATTTCTAAGACCCCTTATTGTATGGCTCCGACTGAATTGAAGGAACTGAATTGTAATTACAGGAACTGTTAGATAAGGACTTTATCAGACTGAGCGTATCTCCTTGGGGAGCACCTGTGTTGATTGTAAGGAAGAAAGATGGGTCTTTGCAGCTGTGTGTTGATTATCGTGAATTAAACAAAATCACGATTAAGAATAAGTATTCGTTGCCGCGTATTGACGATTTATTTGATCAATTGCAAGGATCTCGGGTGTTCTCAAAGATTGATTTGAGGTCCAATTATTATCAGTTGATGATTAAGCTAGAAGATGTGGCTATTCAGACGCATTATGGCCACTATGAGTTCCTTATTATGCCTTCTGGCCTCACAAATGCCCCTACTATATTTATAGATCTGCTGAATAGGGTATTCAAGCCATATTTGGATAAATTCATGGTGGTGTTTATTGATGATATTCTAGTATATTCAAAGGATCATGAGGAGCATGAGACTCACTTGAGGATGATACTTCAAGTGCTCCGTGAGGAGAAATTATATGCTAGATTGAGTAAATGTAAGTTCTGGTTGGAGAAGGTGATGTTTCTGGGGCATATAATTTCTTATAGTGGTATTTATGTGGATCCAAAGAAGGTGGAGGCTGTTACAAATTAGAGTAGGCCAACTTCTATGACTGAGGTTAGGAGCTTTCTAGGCATAGCAGGTTATTACAGGCATTTTGTAGAGAATTTCTCACAAATTGCTATGCCTCTGACTCAGCTACTGAAAAAGGAAGCCAAGTTTGAATGGACTGACGAATTGATCTGAGTTTTCAGGAGTTAAAGGATCGCTTGACTACCACCCCCGTATTTATTATTCCAGAGGGTTCAAGAGGTTTTGAGGTATATTGTGATGCATCTAAGGCGGGTTTGGATTGTGTACTAATACAACATGATAACATTGTAGCTTATGGGTCTAAACAATTGAAGGTGCATGAAAGAAACTACTCGACTCATGATATGGAGTTAGCTGCTGTGGTGTTTGCCTTGAAAATTTAGAGACATTACCTATATGGTGAAAAGTTCCTTGTATATTCTGATCATAAAAGCTTCAAGTATCTGTTTTCACAAAAGGAACTTGATATAAGGCAAAGGAGGTGGCTTGACTTCTTGAAAGATTATGACTGTGAGATACAGTATAAGCCAGGGAAGGCAAATGTAGTTGTAGATGCATTGAGCCATCGATTGGGGTATGTAACTAAATTACAAATCACACAAATGGAGATGTTTGATTCTCTGAAGCAATGTGATATCCAATGTTATGCTTGGGGTGATAGGATGCTCCTATCTTATATTTAGATCCAACCAGAGGTAATTAATGAGGTAAAGGAGAAACAAGTGAATGACTCATTCCTTGTGTATATTGTGAGTGATCTAAATAGAGATTTTTGAGCTAATTTTAATATCCAGACTGATGGAGCATTGAGGTTCAGAGACCGATTATGTGTACTGGATGATAGCAAACTGAAGGAGAAGATTTTGAAGGAGGCTCACAGGTCCTGGTACACCATCTATCCTAGGACGAATAAAATGTATCAGGATCTGAAGAAAACTTTATGGTGGAGGAATATGAAGAGGGATATTATGACTTATGTTGAGAAATGCCTTGTATATTAGCAATTGAAAGCTGAAAGGAGGAAGCCTTCTAGGTTATTACAACCAATTTCTATCCTGAGTTGGAAATGGGAAGATATTACTATGGATTTTGTATCTTGTTTGCCGAGGACTTCCAAGAATCATTACGCCATTTGGGTTATAGTTGATTTGCTGACAAAATCAGCCCATTTCTTGGCAATCAGGACAACATATTCCCGTGATAAACTGGCCCAATTATATGTGAATGAGATTATGAGGCTCCATGAAGTTTCTACCTCTATTGTGTCTGATAGGGATCTCCGTTTTATCTCGAGATTTTAGGAGAGTTTGCATAAGGAGTTGGGGACAGAGTTGAAGTTCAGTATTGTGTATCATCCCCAGACTGATGGCCAATCGGAGCGTACTATTCATATTCTCAAGGATATGTTGATGGCCTCGGTGTTGGAAATGAAAGGGACTTAGGACAGTTATCTGACACTGGCTGAATTTGCATATAATAACAATTATCAGGCTAGTATCAGCATGGAGCATTTTGGGGCATCGTATGGGAGGAAATACAGATCACAAATTTACTTGGAGGATATCAGAGATAAGAGGATTTTAGGCCCTGAAATTATAAGAGAAACTGTGGAGAAAATTAAACTGATTCATGATAATTTAAGAGTTGCTCAAAGTAGACAAAAAGTTATGCAGACTAGAGGAGGAAAGAATTGAGCTTTGAGGTAGAAAATTTTATTTTTTTGAAAGTTTCACCGTCCAAGGGGACGTTCAGGTTTAGGGTAAAAGGAAAACTGAAGCCGTGGTTCATAGGTCCATTTGAGATTCTGGAGAGGATCGAGGAGGTAGGTTACCGGTTGGAACTACCCCCTAATCTGGCAGACGTACACGATGTATTTCATGTATCGATGCTTCAGAAGTACGTCCACGATCCTGCACACGTGATTGAGTACGAGCCCTTGACTATCAAAAATGATTTATTTTATGTTACGGAGCCGATATAAATTATGGATTGCAAAGATCAGAGGTTGCGTACAAAAATCATTCCCCTAGTGAAACTACTCTCGAGCAATCATTCACCGAAGGAGGCCACATGGGACCGCAAAGAGGACATCCGAAGTGAATATCCTCACTTGTTTTCTTAAGATATTTAACTCTATTTAATTTTGAGGATGAAATTTCTTTAAGTGGGGGAGAATGTGAGATCCCGATTCCGGGACATGATAATTATGGAGCAATTATATGAATAGAAATCATGTTTAGGCTTAAGAATAAGGAAACATTTGGTACCGAAGGAAAATGAGGCAAAATGAGCAAAGGGAGCGCACGGCACTCGACCACCGCTCGAGCACCCCTCGAGTGCAAAAATATAAAAGTTGTGCTCAAGGGTGCACCTGAGGCGAAGGCAGGAGCGATCCCGGCTACAACCACACCGCTCAAGCACTGCACGAGCGCAATTCTCCAAATGCGAGCACTCGAGCACTGCTCAACTTGCGCTCGACCGCCAATCATGTGACCCCACAGGACTTCTCTTTCCTTTGTGATTTTAAAGGGATTAGGGGCTCATTTTGAAATAGCACAAGACAGAACCAAAGGAGAGAAGAGAGGAATGAGAGGGAAGAGAAAAGAAAAGGGAAAAATCTTCCATCCAGTCCCGATCAGAGTAAGGGTAACTATAAATCGAGCTCAGGCAAGTGTAGTTTGGTTATTATTTACTATTTCTATATCTTTTCTGTATCTCAAAAATGATATTTCTACTCCAAATCCATGTTTCCTCATGTTTATTGTAAATATTGCCTGTTTCTCCTTATTAATCAGACAAATTTCACATTTACTATATGTATTGCTATATATGTCTCTGATTTCATGAAAATATATGTGTTTAGTGTTTGTTTATTGTCTAGAAGTTTTGGTGAAACCCTAATCACTAAAATGAAGGGATTTAACTATTTTAATCCAAAATTTCTGATATGTAAAAGTTAATCTGTAATGAGATACTGTCCATTATGTGATTTATGCTTGAGAAATTTATACGGATTTATACTGTTAAATTTCTGTGAATTTCTAAAGTTAATTGAAGACTTAACGGTAATATTTCTAACTAAATTCTGAAACCTGATTAGATATAAGTTAAGAAAAATATTTCTGATACTATTTATTAGGACCCGAGACTGATACACCGTCAAGTTAGGTTCTCCGGCATGCTTTAGAACGTTGTGGTGGTAATCAAGGATAACACTATCCATGTAGTTATATGTGGTCCCCCGTTTCTCAGGGTGTTAACCTAAAGGGTAGTTACTGTTACTTGTCGATGTTACTATACCGCATCCCGCGAGAAGGGATGTCCTATGAGAATGGACAACTGTTACTGGCCTTAGATTGTGTGCAGTGAACACAATCTATCCTCGATTATTTGCCCCCTCTACTAGTAGGGTCTACTTGTTGGGTCCTTTACTAATAGAAAAGGAGTTTTCTATAATTTATAGAGTTGAGACTGATTTCTACTTTCTTAAGAATATTTTATCGATTTATTATTAACGAAGCATGATTACACTGATTTTTGATTTCTGAAGCTTAATTATTATCGAACTATGCTTTCTCAATTTTCCATGCACTGTTCTGCCACTAAACATTTCCATGTTATAGTATTTGCATAACTGTTTTGCATAATGGGATTCACTGCATGTTTCCATATACCTTGCTAGCCTTCGACTCATTGTTTTACTTTTTTTTTCCTCCAGATGAAACAATAGTGCTTGCACTCGATGAGAAGGAATAGCTAAAGCTTAGTCTGAAGACCTTGGGAGATTGAAGTATTTTGGAGATCTTGTAAAGAGATTGTTGAATTGTAAAGACCTGATTT
>JAOVVI020010978.1:0-12841 GCA_028571085.2 Nepenthes alata
ACGGTTAAAGATTATCCCACCGTGAACATTCCGATACTCAAGTCAGAAATCTTTCGCAATAAATGAAGGAACGCACACTTAAGAGAAAACGTGACAATAATGTAAAGATGCGGGAATAATGGGAGTGTGAGTGGGATGTGTTTGGAGGACTAGACTCCGAGAGTTATATCGTTATGGGTGGCTCACTAACTCTACCGGGAAGTGACGGTGGCTCGAGGGACAAGAGCTGGTTCTTTCTCCTCGAGAATGTAGGGTGAAAGATCATACACTTGATCTCTGGTCACCATTTTTACTTAAGATTGAGCTCTCTCCCCCTCTCTCTTAGCAGGAGAGGGTATTTATAAGCTCTCGCTGGAAGGCTTTTGGAGCCGGGACTCGTCGGGATTCGTCGGGGTTCATCGGCCACTGTCTACCGGCGGTAGCTAGCGGCTTCAGTTATCATCTTGTAGAGGCAAGGAGACTATCGTTGGGCATGAACAACGTCTGGTCTACTGCCCGCGCATGGATTGGTTAAGCGGCTGTGAGGACGACGTGCTCTTTGGTTTGCAGCGTTAACCATTTCTCTCATTAGCTAGCATTTTTTGAGCTGTCATCCGCCGCTACAGTCGCCTCCGTAGGTCGTAAGGGCGCGCTGATTAGTTGCTCGTCTAGGGCACCACATGGGCCACGCACTAGGATTCTTTGGGCTTCATAAGGGGTTTTGGGCCTTTCTGGTTGATTAAACTTGCGCCCCCTCGATTGGGCTTCGCTGTTCTTGGCCTATTCCCAAGTTGGACCTATCACTAGCTTCCCATGCTTAAGGATGGCCGATTGTCGAGGCCTGGCATGTCCAAGGTGGGTCCAACTGGCTATCTGCGTGGGCTTCCCTCGAGATATGCTGGTCTTCGTCTCCTTATGGTGTCATTCCTTCCCCATGCGAATATGTAGCCTTTCAGAGGCGGTATAAGGATTTGGTGCTCTGTTAGGAAAGAGTTGTCGTCTGAGGTCCGGCTATGCATTGATGGCTTTCCTATTTTTTGGTAGATGGCCATCGGGTGGCGTGCCTCCTAGGGAGCTCATCGGGTGTTAGCTCAGTTATAAATTGGGGAGTTCTTCAACTAGGGTGACCCACACTTAGATATTCATTGGAGAAGTGATGCAAAGCCTTTGGCTATCCCCGTGCCCTGAGGAGTTCTGCAAGGGAATCAGATGGATTTACGGGAGATCTGGTGTTGCTGTTGAAGCATGTCGTTAAGTCCTCTCCGTGGGTGATTCCTCGTTGTAACGAAGGTGGCCCGGACACTCTAATGTTGTCATGTGTCCCCTCCTTGGCTAGTTAAGGCTCCAATCCATAGGTGGGATGTAACAGGGCTGGCATGTCGTTTCTGGTGATTCTGCTCCCCCAATAGTGTTTCGTCGTCGTCTCCTACCGCGATCAGTAGTTCATATATGCTACCTAGAGAGGAGGTGGAATCTGGAGTCCCCTTAGGGCACGTGCAAGCGAGTCATAGCCCCATGAGACTTTTGATGGATGCCTGTCCTTCGCTTAAGGTGGACCCTGTTGTGCCAGAAGTGTGGGATTGACATCCGCGACGCCTATCTGGGAGTGGAATCGATGCTGGGGTGATGCTACAAGAATGAGCTAATGTGCTCACTTTTCCCTAGCTGATCCCCCTGGTGGTGTCGTTATCCTGAGCTTCTTGTGCTCTACCGTATTTTTTGCTCTTTCGTACTGTTATTGATGCAAGTTTTATACTTTGTAAAGAACATATTCAATGAATAAAAGTAGTAATTTGTCTTTTATATTTGGTGTCATTGAATCTTCTTTTTAGTCACTCTGCGCATTATAAGTCAAGGGAAGTGGGGCCCTCTTGCTGCCATACATGCTCAGTTGTTCACTTATGAGCGTTCAGTCACCTTCAACCATCCCCGCTAGGGCCATCCCTCGAGTCCGCACTTAGACCATCAACAGGATGGTCTTGTTGGAACCCTATGTGTGCTAGCATTGCCAGTTTCATGCCTGGGCTAGCTGATCAGCATTGATGGAGAGGGTGTCGATCAGGGATCACCTTTCTTGGAAAGGTGCGACATTTCAAGGCATTGCCACATGGAGGGATTTCATTGGGTGGTTGAACGCCCTCCCTTAGTTAAACGATGTCGTGTTCTTGGGAAATTTTGGCTATTTAAGCACTAAGAATCTCTCCAAATTTTAGACC
This sequence comes from Nepenthes alata, assembly GCA_028571085.2. Classification (NCBI taxonomy): domain Eukaryota; kingdom Viridiplantae; phylum Streptophyta; class Magnoliopsida; order Caryophyllales; family Nepenthaceae; genus Nepenthes; species Nepenthes alata. The sequence goes on from JAOVVI020010978.1 coordinate 2,196, forward strand.
GTTTAGTTGCTTGGAGGTGTGAAATCTCAGCTTGCAGTCGTTTCCTTCCTTATTTTTCGTTGTGGTGACCTCGATGGCAAGGTCATTTTCTCCTTCGGAGTTTGAACATCTCACTGAGGAATCTCAATGGGAAGAGCAAGCGTTTAGGGGCCATGACGAGGCCGTGTCCGCCGCAGTGGTAATGGAGGGTTGTAATTTGGAGCCTTCAGTCATCGGGCCGATGACATTCCTAAGGGCACCACTAGGCTTTGAATTCGACAGGACATCCAACTCCTCTCGGCGTCAAAGGCCTGGGGGAGCTGGTCCGTCGCTTCGCCTTGTCTTGAGGGTAGTGTAAGACATGGAGGACTCGGTGTAGGTTGTCATTGATGAGGTCAAATAGACCCGAGCAAGAGCGGCTCACTTCGAGCAAGCACGGTCGGAGGCGGAGGCGAGGGCATCGCAGTTGGTCGACGCTAACTCACAGGCTTAGAGCTAGATCATCACTATTTAGGAGGAGTTCAAGCAATGCTGGGTGTAGCATAGGGAGGAACACATTGTCCATGCGCAGCAGGAGGCTGAGTTGAGATCAAGAATCTGACCGGAAGAGCTGGCTCCCTTGTTGGAAAGGAAATTCTAGGAAGGCATTCATCTTAGCCGAATAAGAGCTTCGTTGGCGGTGCCAGGCTTTCACATCAGCCTCTTAGACTCTCAAAATTCAAGTGCCAGGGCGCACTCGGAACTGACTGAGTTCATGAGTTTTGATCCTGTCGAGCCCGGAGGGGGCAGATAGTTGTATTTTGCGACCATTGGTCGACTTCTCCTTTAACGAAACTTTATTAGTGAAATTACTCAATGTAATTTCCTTACTTAACTAAGCAATTTATTTATTGCAATTCATTGCGTTCGGGTGACTTGTTTGTCCTTCTGGCCCCGGATTCTAGAAGGGTAACCGCCGTCGCTTCTGATGGCCAGCATTGTCACATTAAATGTGGGTGTGACAGTTGGGATTTGGCTGGTGACTGTGATGTGAGTGGGGTGGCAGTCTATCAAGTGCCATGATAGACTGCCTTGGAATGACTTGCTACATCCTGCTAAGGGGACGTGTGTCACGGCCATAATTTGTGGCGTCCCTTGTGTTTTCCCACACGATGCCGCTTCGCCTTCCCAAGCACTGCCTATTTAAAGGGCGCTAACTCCCTTTTTTCACATTTCGCCATTTGCCTGCTTTAAGCATGACGAAAAAGAGAGGCTCTCCTTCTTCATCGATTTGTCAAAAAGTGAGCGATATTAAGTCAGTCCTTATGCCGACATTTCTAGCGATTGGCTCCACCTCCTTCCTGGAGAGGGTGGTAGAGTGAGCATGCCCCTCGAGGGCTTCATCACGGTGTATGAGCACTATTTACGGGGAGGCCTTCGTTTTCCCATGGAGCTCGATCTGTACGGTCTTTTCAAGGCGCTTAAAGTCCTCACGGCCCGACTTCATCCCAACATTATCCATTAGTTGGTGACGATGTGTGTCTTCGTCAGGCTTCATCGTAGCACATTCAGTCCACGTTTACTGAAGGTAGTCTTCCGCTTTGTCCCAGTGGAGGATTGGCTTTCCATGTCTCCTCGCGCGGGTTTTAGCTTCTAGGGGACAAATCCAGACTCCGTGAAGAAATGGAAGAATCGTTACTTCTTCCTAGTGCTCCCTCCAAAATGGGAGTTTTCAATAGTGTGTGGCCCCATGAGCGAGTTCTTTTCCAGGAGCATGAGTGATGAGGAGGTGAGGTAGGAGAAAAATCTGATCGGCAATATAGAAGCTGTGATAGAAACCTTTGCCAAGTAGGGGTATTACTTGACCCCAGAGATGTTCACAACTGTCGGTTGGGATTGGGCGAGCAGAGCGGTGGCAGGCGCATCCCAAAAGAGGAAAGTTGGAACCTTGGTCCTGAGGGAGCCACCGAGGGGGTCGCCTGAGTGGTATGACTCGTCACTATCTTTGGAGTCTTCCGCCAACGAGGACCTGGGGGCCTTGAAGAGATTGAGAGGGGCTAGTGGCACCACTAGGTGGAGGGCTTTGACATTGCTGGCCACGTCGGGCCAATCTGCCGAACTTGCCCTATTGTCGCATACCGCGGCTACTGCCGTCGTACGAGAGCTAGAGTCGTCGCCGTTGGAGTAAGCCTCCATCCAGGTTCCTATTCCAGCTGTTGCTTTGGCAGAGTATGGTATCCCCGTGGTTGATCTTCCTTTAGGAGAGGTGTCTGCGAAGGGCTCCATGTTTGGCGTCAAGGCAGCACCCTTTACCAGTGAGTGGCCAATCGAGTCCTCTGTAGGAGCGGCCGTATCTGGTGGCAAGGAGGAAGAGTGTGGCTCAATTGAGCCCATTGAGATAGCTGGTTCGGGATCCGCTACTGCGCTCCCAAATGTACCAGAGGAGGTATGGGTCCCACCTTGCGCGGCTCCTAAACTGCCTGCCCTTGGTCCTGAGGCAGTTGATGAGATTGTCCAGCTTGAGGAGGCCGTCAATGGGATTGCAATCGATGGGGCGCCAGAGGATGAGATGATTGACATGGTCGAGTGGTCAGAGCCCCCAAGCGTCTTTGATCTTGAAGCAGCACAAGAGCCCCCTGGTGCCATGGAGGAAGCCTTTCTTGAGGTATGACGCCTTTGCTCATCAAGCAAGAGATTCTGTTCACTGACTCCCTTTATGGTATTCTTTTCCTTGTCAGGACTAACGGAGTGTTCGTCCTTCTTTATCTTTCACAGACTCCAGATGCAGTCTGCCTCTTCCACACCGCCTTTGTTCGGTGTGACGAGCACGCCTGTCGTGCTCGTGAAAAGGGCGAGTGAGCGTCTAAGCAGCGTTGGAGGGATGAGGTTGCCGCCCGAGACATGAGATTGAACGGTTGAGGGGTGATCTGCAGACAGCTGAGGGTCTCCGCACTAACTTCTAAGATCGGTGCACTCGAGCTAAAGATGGCTTGTGAGTCTGGCTCTTTCTAGAGGAGGTCACCCAACTTCTTGATGCAAAGTTCTAGGACGGCATATGCATCCGGATATTCCCATGGGAGTCTTCAATCCTCGCAATGATGGGGTTGATGATCGCTTGCATCTGGTTGACTACCCAAAGGAGGCAGGCCTTCTTGAGAAGGCCCTTGTAATCTTTGACTTGAATAAAGGATACCTTCTTTAAGCCTTGCTTTCTTCCTCATGACATGGATCTTATCCTTGCATTGGCTGAGCTATTTTGCTATTGTTGCCAAGGCTTGCTTCCGAAGCTTCTTGCGCTGTACTTGTCCTTCGGTTGAGGATGTTGTCGTATCTCACACGTAGTGGGATGCACGGTCCAGTGAATTGGACTTTGTCGCACACCCGGTGGAGTCTGTCGAGCGCCAGTTGGGCTTTTAAGGTCACAGCAGCCAAACTTTGGGTCTTAGGCAGTAGCGCGCACGACACTGTCTCAATGCTCGACCTTGCTTGGGGTGTTTTCGCTCTCGTGTGCATGGTCCTAGGCCATCGACCATCATTGGCTGTGAGTGCTCTATTCTCCTGAGAAGGTCGTTGCACACCTGCCGTTTACGCCCCCTAAGATTTTGATGGCCGTTCTATTGAGAGCTTTTGGAGCCCCCTGGCCAAATTGTTCGACCACATTCAAGCTGCTTGGCGTGGAGCCAAGGTTTTGTGGCTACTTAGAGCCGTTTGGTGCGGAGCTAGAGTTCGAGGTTCAACCGTGAGTGGGTTGCTTGGCATGAAGCCAAGGTTTCACGACCGCTTAGGGCCTTTTGGGGTAGAGCCAAAGTTTGAAATTTGACCGTGTGTGGGCCGTTTGGCATGGAGCTAAGGTTTCACGACTGCTTAGGGCCTTTCGATGCGGAGCCAAAGTTTGAGATTCGACCGTGTGTTAGCTACTTGGCTCAGAGCCAAAGTTTATTCTTTATAGGCAGACATCCGTCCTCCTGACTTAGGGGTAGTCTAGGCCGTTTGTTCTTTATGGAAATGGAAAGAAAGCATACATTCGCATGAGCAATCAAGTAAGTGAATAGCAACAATAACAATTTTATTAATAAAGATGTGTTACATGTACAAGCATGCAGATTTGTGTATGCATGACTAACTTAGGTGTTGTTGTGCTTTACTGGTAGTATTTCTTTAGGTGGGCGGCATTCCAAGTTCGAGGGACTAGCTTGCCATTGTGGGTGCGTAGTTTGTACGCTCCGTTTCAGAGGATTGCCGAGATAAGAAACGACCTCTCCCAGTTTGGCGAGATTTTATTCCGATTAATGGTCTTGCTCATCGCCTCTATACTCTGGAGGACTAAATCCCCGACCTCAAGCTGGCGGGCCTTCACCCACTTATTATAGTATCGAGCGATGCACTACTGGTAGGCCGTTGTCCTCAAACGCACCGTATCACGAATTCTAGAAGCAAGTCCAGGTATTCTCTGAGCCTTTAGGAGTTGCCAGTGGGGTAGAAGCATTCGACCCGTAAGCTGGGGAGTCTCTCTTCGATGGGGACAACGGCTTCAGCCCCGTAGCAGAGGGTAAAGGACGTTTCCCTCGTAGTTTCCCGCAAAATCGTGCGGTACGACAAGAGCACATAAGCTAACTTGTCAACCCAGGAGCCCCCTACGTCCTCAAATTTAGTCTTCAATCCATACAACAGCGTCCGATTAGTTACTTCAACCTAGCCGTTGGCTTGAGGATATGTCACTAACGTGTGGACCAATCGGATGCGCAAGCTTGTGCAGTACTTGATGAACCGTTTGCCAGTGAACTGGGTTCTGTTGTCAGTCACTATGATATCGGGAATCCCAAACTGACAAACGATGTTCTAATGGATAAATTTCGCTGCGTTTTGCTTCATTTTTCATGCTAGAGGAGTTGCCTCAACCCATTTGATGAAGTAGTCGATTCCGATGATGAGAAACTTTCTCTGTCTGGAGGCCAAGGGCATCAGTCTGAGGGTGTCGAGCCCCCATTGCATGAACGGCCACAGGGACTGCAAGCTCTGCAGCTCCGTGTGCGACTGATCAATCAGGGTTCCGTGGACTTGGCAGCTTTTGACTTTCTGATAAAGACCATGGCGTCTTGCTTCATCATGGGCCAGAACAGACCTTACCACATGATCTTGAATGCGAGGCTTTTTCCTCCAATGTGTGAGCCATATATGCCAAGGTGGACTTCGCCTAGCGCATACTCAGCCTTCTGCGGAGTGAGGCATTTTAGGTGGGGAGTTGAATATCCCCGCCGGTATAACCTCCTGTCAATGATCATGACCAGCCTACTATCTTCCTTATCTGCATGGCCTCTTCGGGGTTTTCTGGTAGTGTTCCGTCCGTTAGGTACTTGCATTGTGAGATCATCCAGTTGTCGCCATTGGCTATCTGTAGCACTTCCAGCTCTAGGTTGTCAATGCTTGGCGTGGCCAGAACTTCCCACATGCTCATGGCATACTGCTCCTGGGATCTCGCTACAGAGTCCTTGGCCAATTGGTCGACCTTTTAGTTCTTCGCTCTTGGGATGTGTTCGATTTTGAACCTCTCGAACACCCGGGCTTTGGTTTTTGCCTTTGCCATGTATTTAGCAAGTTGCAGGTTTGATGCTTCGAAGGTTCCCTGGATTTTGTTGACCACTAATTCTGAGTCACTGCGCACAACTAGTACTTTAACATAGCATTCCCTAGCCAGTCGGAGTGCTGCAAGAAGGGATTCGTACTCTGCAACGTTGTTGGTGGCTGAAAATGCAAGCATAAGGGAGTACTTAAACTCTTAGCCGTCCGAGGTTCTAAGCACAACTCCGGCCCTACTGCCGGTCTGCGTGGATGATCTGTCGACATTAAGGGTCCATATAGGTGCATCTAGGGTGTTTATGTCTTCAGCTTGATCTGGAGCGTCATGGACTGGGGTCGCCATCTCGACAATGAAGTCCGCGAGGGCATGATCCTTAAGGGCCGGCCTCAGTCAGAACTCCATGTCGAACTCACCAACTCTATAACCCATTTGACTAGCCGTTTGAATATCTCGAGCTTTTAGAGGATTGCTTTCAAACATTGGTCGGTTAGCACGACAATCCAATGGGCTTGAAAGTATAGCCTCAACTTTTGGGTCGGGTAGATGAGAGCCAAAGCGATTCTCTCAGTGTGGGGGTATTGAAACTCTGTGTCTTTCAGCACTTTGCTTGTGTAATACATTGGTCATCGCACACCCTCGTGCCGCCGGATAAGCACCAAACTCAAGCTGTATCTGACACCGCTAGGTAAAGATACAGGGCTTTGCCTTTTGAAGGTGAGGTTAGAAGGGGAGCACTGGCGAGAGATGCCTTCAGCTCCTAGAACGCAGCCTCACACTCATCCGTCCATCAGAATCCAAATGCTTTCATTCCTCTGAGGGCCTTGACGAACGGTAGGTATTTATCTACGAACTTAGCTAAGAACCGCGATAGGGCGGCAAATCACCCCGTGAACTTTTGGACTTCGTTCACAGTCTGCAAAGGGCTCGTGTCAAGAATGGTTCTAATCGTCTTTGAGTTTGCTTCGATGCCGCATAGGGACACTATGAAGCCCAAAAATGTTTTGGAGGTTACCTCGAACACCCATACATTCAAGTTGAGCTTCACCATATGGACGTGAAGTACTTCAAAGGTTTCTGCCAGATCTCAAACGTGGTCATTGCCCACTCTACTCTTGACAAGCATGTTGTCTACGTATACCTCCACGTTTCTCCCGATCTGGGCTTCGAACATCTTATTCACTAACCACTGGTAAGCCATGCTGGCATTCTTCAAGCCGAATGGTATAACCTTGTAGCAGTACATCCCTTAGTCGGTCATGAAGGAAGTGTGCTCCTCATCATCCGGGCTCATCCTTATCTGGTTATAGCCTGAGTAGGTGTCCATGAAAATTAGGAGTTCATACTCGAACATGGAGTCCATCAGCTGATCGATCCAAGGAAGCAAAAAGCTGTCCTTCAGACGGGCCTTACTCACGTTGGTGAAGTCGATACACATCCGCCACCTGTTGTTGCTCTTCTTCACAAGCACGATGTTCGATAGCCAATTTGGGTATTTGACCTCCCTTATGAACCCAGCGTCAGCAGTTTCTTCACCTCTTCCCTTATGACCACCAACTTCTCGACGGAGTGGTTCCTACGTTTTTATCTGATGGGTTTATGGTTAGGATCAAGGCCCAACTTGTAGACCATTACTCTAACCGGTATCCCGGGCATATCATCAGGAATCCACACAAAGACATCGGAGTTCTGTCTGAGGAAGTCCACGAGGTTTCTTCGGCCTGGCTTGGAGAGTGATTCGCTAATGTGTACACACTTTGCCGGCTCGTTTGGGTCTAGAGGGACCAATTCTATCGCCTCACCCGATTGAGCCTATTGCAGTGACGTCTCATCTTGGAAGTCTAGGTCTTTAGTGGTTTGGCTTAAAGTGGCGGGTGCGATTTGGGACAAGTAGCACATCAACCCCATCGCTTGATCGACCAATGCTTCTCTAGTTCCATGCGGCGCTGGGAACTCCACTTTCGGGGTGAGGTATCGATGTTACTGCCCTGAAGGCGGCCAGAAATGGTTGGCCAAGAATGGCATTGTAAGCTGATGGTAGGTCAACAACGAGAAATGTAAGCGTGCGAATGGCTGTACGGGGGTGGGCCCCCATTGTGACTTCTAGCTAAATCTCTCCCTGCATGGGCACTAGCTCATTGTCCAGGCCATAGAGAGGTCCTTCAACTGCTCTTATTTGGTTCTTCTTTAAACCATATTTAAAGAATGCATCAAGGTACAACAAGTCATGAGAGCTTTCATTATCAGTAAAAACTCGTCTCAATTGATAGTCAAGCGTACTGTCTGAGACAAGGGCTGATACAACAAGAGGGTCCGAATGAGGGGAGGTTACATGTGTCAAATCATCATCACTAAAACTAATGACATCAGTCCTATCCCCTACCCTCGCTCTCTTACTGTTGGACACGACCTCTAGTCGGTCGTGGTTGTCGCTCCTTGCTGGTCTGCTGGAGATCATATTGACGACGCTAGCGACTACTCAGTTCCTCAGTGGATCCCTAGCTTTGTCTTTGGCAAACTCGAGAGCTTGCCCCATGCTCCTCAAGAATAGAGTGAGGTGCCTGTGGCGGATATGGTTTTTGATTTCCCTCTATAGGGTTCGGTAGTCCTCAGTAGTGTGCCCCAAAGACCGATGATAGTGGCAGTTGTTCATCTGGTCTCCGCCCTCTGGATTCTTCAGCGCTTTAGGCCACCTTAATAACTTCTCATCTGTAATCTGTATCAGAATGTTTGAGCGATTATCGTCCAGGGGAGTCAAGGTCAAGGGCCTGAACTCCTTTCGGACACTCGGCTTTGACCTCAGCTGCTTATGAGGTTCCAGTGAGTGGCTGTCATCTCCATTCCTCTTCTTCCCGACAGTAGCTCCTTTTGGTTGTCGGTCCACACGTTCGGGACGCTTAGCCTTGTTAGGCTTCTGAACCGCAACGTAGGCTCAAGCGATGGCCTCAACTTTCCAGAAGGACTAGGGCCGCTGGTGCGCCAGGTTCTTGAAAAGCTCCTAAACTACCAACATTGCGATGAATGAGCTCATCTTCATCTCGTCGAAGAGCTGGGGGATTCGGCGAGCTTTGTAATGAAGCGGTTGAGGAACTGCTTTAGGTTCTCTCCGGCTTCCGGCAGAGGCGGACAAGGTGCTAGGGCTACTTTTCTTCTCTCCGGTTGGAAGCAAATTGGCACAGGAAGTAGTCCGCGAGCTCGTCGAAAGAGAGAATGAAGTTTGGTCGAAGGCCATGGAACGAGGGCCTGTCATCTCCCCTAAGCGTTAGAGGGAAACACTGGCACATCATGGAATTACTCACCCTATGGAAGGACAGTAGCGTGCAAAAGTAGTCCAGATGGTTCATCGAGTCTTTACTACCGTCGTAAGGATCCAGCGTCGACATTTTGAACTTGAGGGGGAGTGTTGTGTTCGAATGTCCATGCCAAATGGTGACCTTTGGAGGTCGAGCACCTATTGTTCGGGCTTCCCCTTGAACAGGAGTTGCCATATTTTCTCCACTTCTTCCTCTATTAGAGGTGTGGACCCGCTCCTCTTGTTGTTAATGAAAATTTTGAGTTCTGAGTTCTCTTAGGGGCTATGCAGATCGTGGAGACCGTTTGCGTAGGGTGGTCACATACTGCATGAGCCTTCTCCTCTAGTCGGGGGCCTCCTGCCGTTGCGGGTGTTTCGGGGGTTCTGCCACTTTGGACTTTCTTCTCATGCATCTTCGCTCGGGAGGCTTTAAGCTGTGGTCTGAACCCTACTATTAGAGACCACCTAGGCCTTAGCATCATCAGCCTGGTTGTTCTTGTGGCCTGGACCTTTCTCCTGGGCTTCTTGCACCTAGAGGTGGCTGCTTGAGGATCCCAAGGGCAGTCCCCAGCCGTTGCGCTCCAGTGCGAGCGCACAGCACCTTAAGCATTTGCTTTATGTTGTCCATGTCCGCAACTAGCTTGCAGATGTCAGGCTTGGGTTGTTCGCTAGCACAACTACCCACTAAGGGGTCGTCGCTGTAGGCGACAGTGTCCCTCATTGGTGCACTAGCCTGCGCTCTTGTGTTGACCATGTATGGAGTAAAAGAGTGAACATTGGGGTTGGTGGTTAGACTTTCCTCGTCATTTCCACAGATGACACCAGTGATGCATCCTTGGTTCATAATTATTGTACGGATTAGAGAGCCTTACAATCTTCCACTGCAGGTCAATCTGGATTAGGTCTAGTCTCTGTCACTGGTAACGTGAAACATGCACTCCACAAACTACAAATAAGAGGTCAGAGGACGGCAAAAAGTTATTCCACTGTGAATACTCCGATGTTTAAGTCAGAATGTTTTCACAATAAATGAAAAAATGCACGCTTAAGAGTAAACATGACAATAATGTAAAGATGCGGAAAAGAGGAGAGTGTGAGTGGGATGTGTTTGGAGGACCAGGCTCATAGAATTGCACTACTATGGGTGGCTCAGTAACTCTGCCGGGAAGTGACGGTGGCTCAAGGGAAGAGAATTGGTTCTTTCTCCTCAAGAATGTAGGGTGAAGGATCGTACACTTGATCTCTGGTCACTGTTTTTTCTTAAGATTGAACTCTCTCCCCCTCTTTTTTAGTATAAGAAGTTATTTATAGGCTCCCTCTGGGAGGCTTTTGGAGTCAAGACTCCCAACAAGTGGTTCATCGGGATTCATCAGCACTGTTTACTAGCAATGGCCAGCGGTGTCAGTTGTCATCTTACGGAGGTAAGGAGATCGTCGTCGAGCGTGAACAACGTCTAGTCTGCTACCCGTGCTATATTGCCTGAGCAACTACAAGGACGGCATACGCTGTAGCTTGCAGCATTGACCTTTTCTCTCATTGGCTGGCTTTTTCTGAGCTGACATCCGCCGCTTGTAGTCGCCTCTACAAGTTGTAAGTCCCGCAGATTGATTGCTCGTCTAGGGCGCCACGTAGGCTGCGCACTAGGATTCTTTGGGCTTTATAGGGGGCTTTGGGCCTTTCTACTCGATCAAACCCATGCCCCCTCGATTAGGCTTTGTTGTTCTTGGTCCATTCTCGAGTTGGACCCATCACTAGCTCCCATGCCTAGGGATGGCTAATTGTTGGGGCCTGACATGTCCAAGGTGGGTCCAACTGGCTGTT
>JAOVVI020010979.1:701-12841 GCA_028571085.2 Nepenthes alata
CGGATAGTAAAATATTATGAGACATTATAGTTAGCTACTTATTAAACTTGCTAATAGTGATATCTCATAGATTTTACCTAACCATTGATAATGAGTATATAATCGTTATGTTCAAAGCAATATATAAGATTTGAGTAGTGTATTGTAATATTTTATATAATTAACACCTCTATTGAGATCAATTTAATAGAATCCATATCCTTATTAATATTCAGATCAGATAAAATCTTAATTATATTTCTAATATTTATCTATAGTGTGACTTTTGAGTTATGATTATGACTTACGTTGAGTATTAAATAGTTATTAATTTATCAATATAGTTATTAATTTTATATATTTTTAATATTATTATCTAAGATATTTTATTGTACTTATCTACTATTGATTTTATTACTTATTAAATATTTAACTCACTATTATATTTTATTAGCTTCAAAGTAGAAGAGCTGATATCATGTTAAAGAAGATTGTATGTTTACTATTGAGATTATAGATAAAGACGATCTTGAAAATTAACAGATTTGTGGTAAGAGATTTCAAACCTTATTTATTATTTTTTGCCTTCAGACATTTTATTAGAGTTGCATTTTTAGAAATTTATTAATATTACTGTCATTTATATTAATTTATCTTTTAAAGAGTTTATTATTTGTCATAGATAATACAATTTTATAAATTATTTATAATAATTATTTATAGTTTGAGTTTTTTATGTGATCGATTCGAGCTGAATCGGGGAATACGGGGTCAAGTTACCACACATATTGTATATGTCTTCTATATATTCATTAATTTTTAATATTATTTAAAAAAATATTTTATTAATAAGTATGATCTTTAATAAATAAAATAATATTTGTATAATTTAAAAACTAATTATTTTAACTTTATAAATAATATAATTACTGATTATATAAAAGTGTGGATTTAATTAATAATTTTTCTTAGATTATTTAGGAGCAGTTCTTTTCAAAAGTGTAGTTTTTTAACTTTTAAAACTTTTCATTAATCACCGCAAATACTTTTCATTAATTCCTATAGCTAAAAATAATAATGATAAGGATAAACAGAGAAAAATCAATTTTAAGTACTTTAACAAAAAATATTAAATATAAATTTATATATGTTATAAATATTTAGTTTTATATTTTAAATTATAAAAAAATATAATAATTTGACAATTCAAAAAATATTTTATTTTAATAAAATTTTACTTAAATCTAAATTAATACTTTGCAAAGAAATTAAATGGGGCCAAATCAAGACAGGGACTCGGGGGCGCTGCGACGAGGGAAGCATCGCAGCGTCGTACGACGAGGGGAGCGTCGCAGCGCCGTACGACGCTCACGGAGCCGTCAGATTTTGATCTGACGGCTCCCATTTTTTCTTAAAAAAAATTATAAAATTAAAAATATATATATATAATCATTATATTTTTAAATCAAAAACCAAATAAAATATAAAAATAAAATAAAATAAATAAAAACCATTTTTTTTTATATATAAACCTATGCCGTTGGATTTTTCAATCCAACGGCAGGGGAGGGCATCGCAGGGGCTGCGACGCACTCCCCTCGTCGCAGCCCCCCTCATTCCATCAAGACAGATGAACCAATAAAAACCGTGTTCTTAAATTGACCCGCTAATACTACACTATTTGTAATTGTTGGATCAATATCCAAACATTATAATTTTGCGAATAACATAATAATATATATTTTTATTTTGTAAATATTAATATTAATTAAATATAAAAATTTAAAATATAAAATATTAATAAATTATTTAAAATATTGTTTTTAAAGTTTAAATATTATGCTTCAAGCGTTGCAACCACACTCAATCCTAGCTGAAGATCCAAAGCTTTACAGCTCTTCATTGTGGTGGACATGGCAATGGCTTCAAGACGACAGGCCTCCTCTCCGTGCGTCGGGTAGCAGGCGTCAAAGCGAACTGCTGCAATGGCATACGAGCATCATGAGGATCAACTGCATGCCGATTTGAAGCCTCGGAGCCATGAAAACTCCTTCCTTGATCAAAGCTGATCTGGGTTTCTTCATGAACAGCAAGATCGGAAGCACAGCAGTAGTGTTCATACTGCCAAAGCGACGAGGCAGCGCCGCCGTGATTAGAGTGTTGATGATGGTGATTTGGGGTGTTGGGACGGAAGATCCGGATCCACCAGATCCGGTAGCAGTAAAAAACCCAAACTTTCCATCATCGACAACCACCATTTAGTATGAACAAGGAACAATGAATGCACGGTATTTTTTACGTGGAAACCCCTTTCCAAACCGAAGAGGAAAAACCACGGGGCACATAGTCCACAGATAAATCCACTATGTAAAATGATTACACAAACCCAAAGACAGAGTAGAGTAACCACCCTGGCTACACAAGCCCTAGAGGTAAAAACGAAGAACAGAGAAAGAGAAGACAAAGCCTCACCGTTTGTGTTTCACTCACTGCTCTCTCATTCTTCCGCTCTCTATCTCCTCACTGTGGTGCTCTCTACTCTCTCATTTTATAAGTGTTGGTGAAACGACAACACACCATTTTACCCCCGCAAACAGCGGCCGGCTACACAAGCCCCTAGCTACACAAGCCCTCAGAATGTTCTCCCATAGTGCCTTTCGCACTCACTGGCCACTCTGATGGCGCCTTACGTGCGCTCTGCACAGCATGCCCAGCATGCATATATATAACGATCTGCCTGAAGACCTTCAACCAATACGTAGGTTGCGTGTGGCCTGACACCTGTCACCCACAACTTGCCCACTAACTCTGTAGCCCAACTGGCAGCCTGTCAACAAATTCTGAAAAGACATCTGTCCACTGCCAGCTACCATCTTCTACAGTCTCCAACGTCGAGTTGTCAACCGGGCAACTTTCCCGTTGTCTGTCCTCCGCTGCCTGTAGTATCCCGATTTTTTATTCGGATTAATTTAACATTAATTATAATTTTGGACAAATTGGACGTGACAAAATTAATTAAATATTGAGAAATTCTTGGAGGATATTTGGATCAATTGGGCTGACGTCCGGGGTGCACCCGTGTTGACCAAATATCGATTTGAATTTTAGATTAAAAGAAAATTTAAAATGAAATATATATATATATATTATATAATAATAATAATATATATATATATATATATAACGAAAAAGAAAAGAAAAAAAAAGAAAAGAAAGAAAAAAAAAATCAGGGAGAATGGGATCGGGGAGAGAGAAGGAAGGGAGAGAGAGCTAGGGTTTGGGCGTCGGAGAAGGAGGAGGAAGAGGAGAAGGAGGAGGACTATTTTGGAAATTTGGTCATTTATTTGGATTTAGATATTTGATTGGAGTACGAGACTACCATTAAATTTTAGAATTTGGATCTTGGATTTTGATTGGAATTTATCTTATCGGTGATTTGGATTTATTTAGAAATCCGATTTGGATATATTTGGAAATTTGATTTGGATTTATTCTGAAATTTGATTTGGATTTCTATTGGAATTTGATTAAATTTTCACTCATTTGACATTCTCTCTGATTTATTGGACTAATTTAGATTAAATGTGATACTTGCTGGGCATTAGGCTCATTTTTCTGTTTTGTCTCTTCAGAGCAAAAGGTTCGGATGCAGTGCATGAGTAAAGACATGATCGGTCAGAGATTCGTCTGATTTGGTAAGTTTTAGTTTTATTATGGCTCATATTGGTATTTGATGTTTTTGGATTATGGAATTGGCCGGCTATAGGCCCATTGTTATTTGTTGGAATTAGTAAAATATTTTGTTATGTTGGATTATGATTTTTGGGTCGGATCATTACCTCCCTTACGATGATTGTAGAGCAGGTCGTATTTATTTTGCTCGGATTATTATTCGATGAGGTCGTGTGAGGATTTTAAATTTATTGAGTGTATATTTTAGTTTGCCACACCCAAATTTTGGGATTTAGTATTATTGGCTTTAAAATTAATTGAGAATTTAGATTTTAAAAATTATAATAAATTATTTAAATTGACTTGCTTGGTTCGGGTTCGTGACAGGAGCACAATATTTTATCTCCTTTATTAACGATTGTTCGAGAAAACTGTGGGTGTTCCCTTTGAAGACCAAGGATCAGGTCGTAGGGACTTTTGAGCAGTTCCATGTCCTCGTTGAGCGAGAGACCGGGAGGAGGTAAAAGGTCATTCGTAGCGATAACGGCGGTGAATACATCAGGATGTTTGATGCCTACTGCAGAGCTCACGACATCAAACACCATAATACTCTACCAAAGACGCCACAGCTGAATGGCGTGGCCGAAAGGATGAATTGCACCCTGATGGAAAGAGTCAGGGGCATATTGTCCGAGGCTAGGCTTCCGGGATCTTTTTTGGCCGAGGCCTTGAAGGTGGCCACCTATGTGATCAACCGGTCGCCCAGTAAGCCTCTGGAAGGGGAAGTTCCAGAGCGGATTTGGACCAGGAATGAACCAACTTATAGCCATCTTCGGACTTTTGGCTGCAAGGCCTTTGTTCATGTTCCAAGAGATGAGAGGACCAAGCTGGAGCCAAAGATAAAATAATGTGTCTTTCTGGGCTATGGCGAGGATGAATTTGGGTATAGATTCTATGACCCAAAGGTAAAGAAGTTGGTCCGATCCCGAGACGTGGTCTTCGTTGAAGACTAGACCATAGAGGACATTAGGAAGGAGATGAAGTCTCAGCCCAATACTTCTCGGAAGGACAGAGTTGATATGGATGCTGTCCGTCCAGTGCCTCTTGTGTTTAATGTTAGCGGACCAAGAGTGGATGCCAACCATGATGAGGTTGTTCTGGCGCCTCAGGATTTGGTTGAAGATTTGGCACCTCAACAAACCCAGGTGGCCCCTTTGAGACGGTTATCCAGAGAGAGACGTCCGTTCATCCGCCTTCCAGCAAGTGAGTATGTCCTCCTCACTGATACTGGAGAACTAGAAGATTTTGGCGAAGCCTTGAGGAGCTCTCAGAAGGATAAATGGTTTGAGGCTATGAAGGAGGAAATTGCCTCACTTCATGAAAATCATATCTTTGAGCTGCTAAGCTACTCAAGGGGAAGAAGGCCTTGAAGAACAAATGGGTTTCCGACTGAAGACGAGCGAGGACGTGTGCATGCCAAGACAAAAGGCACGACGTGTGGTGAAGGGCTTTAGTCAACGCAAGGGTGTTGACTTTGATTAAATCTTCGCACCTGTTGTGAAGATGTCCTCGGTCAGTGTAGTGCTCGGACTGGCAGCAGCTTTAGATCTGGAGATTGAGCAACTGGATGTCCCGACATCTTTTCTCCATGGAGATCTAGAGGAAGAGATCTACATGGAGCAACCAAAATATTTTAAAGTCAAGGGGAAGGAAGGACTAGCCTGTCATTTGAAGAAGAGCCTGTATGGCTTAAAGCAAGCTTCGAGACAGTGGTACCGAAAGTTTGAGTCTGTTATGGTTATACGAGGATACCATAGGACTTATTCGAATCACTGTGTCTTTGTTTAGATATTTTCTAAAAATGATTTTGTTATCATCCTCCTTTATGTTGACGACATGTTGGTTGTCGGACAGAACAGTGCTCTGATCAAGGAGCTGAAAGAGCTATTGGGGTAGTCTTTCGCTATGAAAGACCTCGGACCGGCGAAGTAGATTCTGGGGATCAAAATATTTCACGACCGAGGGGATAAGAAGCTCTGGCTGTTCCAGGAAGGCTATGTTGAAAAAATACTTTAACGATTCAACATGGAAAGCTCTAAGCCTGTATGTACCCCTTTGGCCAACCACGTTAGGCTAAGAAAATAGCAGTGTCCATCCTCGGACACTGAGAAGGCGCATATGAGTAAGATTCCTTACTCCTCGGTCGTAGGCAGTTTGATGTACGCGGCCGGATATTATTCATGCGGTTGGCCTTGTGAGCCGATTTCTCTTAAACCCAGGAATGGAGAATTGGTCTGCAGTAAAATAAATTTTTAGATATCTACGCGGGACCTCCAAGACGGGTTGCAATCCTACTATTTCTAAGAGCTCTCGTAGGACGGCCCAGCGTGTCCTAACCTCTCCGAAAATGGCTGGTTGTTCAAACCAATCTGAAAGCCTTCCTCCGGTCCTTGTAGAAAAGGACGGTGAGAATCCATTGGTGATCCCGGATTGGGTCACCTGGTGACTTGGTCGGAGTGTCTATTGTATTTGCTTGCTCCTGTGTTTGGCGCTTACTATGGTATGCTGCTAGCTGAAGTGGATTGTGCTGATACATTTTGACTTTTGGCCTTGAGTAGTCCGTGCTTTCCTGTGGATCGTTACTTTGGTTGTGTGCCAACTTGGCCCAAGTGCCTTGCATGATGACTCTACTGACCGGTTTGAAATCTATGGTCAGTTTGGGGATTGGCTGGTTGGGGGCCTGCTGTAATCCGATTGGCCGGATTGCTGCTGTTGCTGAATTGTCAAAATGCTGTTGTGCAGTGATTTGCCGGATTGCTCCTGTTGCTGATTTGACATACTATCGCACACTGCTGGAATTTTTCCCCTAGCTTGATTCTTGCTGGCGTTGTGCTTTTTCCCTGTCCCGGAATGGTCTTCTGGGTAAGTTTACAAGTGCTGGGGTTGCTGTTGTTAAGTGATTTCCTCTGCTTTGCTTAATGCTGAGGAAATTCCCTACTGAGTATGCATTCAAATGTCATTTGGATCAGGAGCATTCGAATGTCCACTGTTGCTGGCTCTGTTGATCCTCTGCCTGTTTGTTCCTACCTGCTGGACGGTTTGGGGGATGCTCGTACAGCTATGGTTTGGGGCTATTTGGTGTTGGTACTGCAGAACAGGCCATGATCTTATTTGGATGTTTTTGATCTTTATGATGCTTTGATCCTTTAGCATCTTGGTGGACGGAGCGGCTAAATGAGTCCGGAGTCCATTTGACCGAAGTGGCCTTGTGCTTCTTGAAGGGCGGAGTGGTTTACGCTCTCTTTCTGGACGGAGTGGCCTTCCGTCTTATGAAGGCCGGACTGGACTTGCATCTTTTGAGGCCGGAGTGGCCTTATGGCCTTCAAAATCCGGAGTTGATTTTCACTCTTGGAAGCCAGGGTGATTTGTGAGTCGCTTAATTGCCGGAGTGAATTAAGGACGGAGTTGAATTAGGCCTTCAAAGGCCGGTGTTTTTTAAGGCCGGAGTTGACTTGTGCCTCTTGATGCCGGAGTTACCTTGCGCATTTTGAAAGTCGGAGTGATTTGTGGCGCCGTGGAAGCCGGAATTGCCTTGTGCGTCTTGAAAGCCGAAGTAAACTGCGAGAGGCTTGTTGGCCGGAGTGGCCTTGTGCCCCTTAAGGCCAGAGTGGCCTTTTGCCTCTTAATGACTTTTGTCACAGTTACTCTGTTGGTATCATCTGATGTATCCGGAGTTCATTGGACGGAGCGGCTATGCTGAATCCGGAGTTCTTTAGTTTGGAGGCCGGAGTTCATTGTTGATTCCGGAGTGCATGGGATGGCGTGCCGATTTCGATAATGTAATCTTGTTTTTTAATGACTTTAGTCATGGTTTATGGGACTCCTTGTTTCTATGTTTCTTTGTCAAGTCGGCAAAACACTTGGTAAAGAACATAGCTGCTTGTACATCATATTCAAATTTTAATGCATTTAATTACTTACCAAAAAAAAATGTCCTTGATGGAATCAGGGAAAGGCAGTGCCATGTAGGACAATGTCCCACATCAGCTTTGGAAAAGGGAACGATTCTCTTCAAGTCGCTGGGTATCCCTTTCTGTGGTGGACGCAATTGGAGGAAAACCGTGAGGGCTTACAGGCCAAAAGTGGATAATATCCACGATGGTCCCTAATGGTATCAGAGACAGGGTCGTGCCATGCAGGGCAATGTCCCACATCAGCTTTGGAAAGGGGAATGATTTGCTTGAAGTCGCTGGGTATCCCTTTCCGTGCTTGACGCATTTGGAGGAAAACTGTGAGGGCTTCCAGGCCGAAAGCGGACAGTATCCACGATGGCCCTTGATGGAATCAGAGACAGGGCCGTGCCATGTTGGACAATGTCCCACATTGGCTTTGGAAAGGGGGAACAATTCCCTTAAAGGTGCTGGGTATCCCTTTCCATGGTGGACGTATTTTGAGGAAAATCGTGAGGAGTTCTAGGCTCAAAGCGGACAGAATCCACAATGGTCCCTGATGGAATCTGAGACAGGGGCGTGCCACGTAGCACAATGTCCCACATCGGCTTTAGAAAGGGGAACAAATTCATTTAAAGGTGCGGGGTATCCCTTTTTATGGTGGACGTGTTTGGAGGAAAACTGTGAGAGCATCCCAGCCCAAAGCGGACAGTGCCCATGATGGTCCCTAATGGTATCAGAGACAGGGTTGTGCCATATAGGGCAATGTCCCACATCGGCTTTGGAAAGGGAAATGATTCGCTTAAATGCGCTGGGTATCCCTTTCCATGGTGGACGCAATTAGAGGAAAACCGAGAGGGCTTCCAGGTGCAAAGCAGACAGTATCCACGATGGTCCTAGATGGAATCAGAGATGGGGCCGTGCCATGTAGGGAAATGTCCCACATCGGCGTTTAAAAAGGGGAACGATTCGAGTAAAGGCACTGGGTATCCCTTTCCCTGGTGGATGCATTTTGAGGAAAACCGTGAGGGCTTCCAGGCCTAAAATAGACAGTATCCGTGATCGTCCCTGATGGAATTAGAGACAAGGCCGTGCCATGTAGGGCAATGTCCCACATTGACTTTGGAAAGAGGGAACAATTCGCTTAAAGGCGTTGGGTATCCCTTTCTGTGGTGGACACGCTCGGAGGAAAACCGTGAGGGCTTCCAGGCCCAAAGAGGACAGTATCCACAATGGTTCCTGATGGAAACAGAGAAAGGCCATGCCATGTAGGGCAATGTCCTACATTAGCTTTGGAAAGGGGAACAATTCGCTTCAAGGCGTTGTGTATCCCTTTTCATGGTGGACACATTTTGAGAAACACTGTGAGGACTTCTAGCCCCAAAGCGGACAGTATCCACAATGGTCCCTAATGGAATCAGAGATAGGGTCATCCCCTGTAGGGCAATGTCCCACATCCGCTTTGGAAAAGGGAAACGATTCCAGTAAAGGCACTGGGTATCCCTTTCCCAAGTGGACGCGTTTGGACGAATACCGTGAGGGCTTCCATGCTCGAAGCGGACAGTATCCACGATGGTCCCTAATGGAATACGAGACATGGGCGTGCCATGTAAGGTAATGTCCCACATTGGCTTTGGAAAGAGGGAACAATTTGCTTAAAGGCGTTGGGTATCCCTTTTTGTGGTGGACACGTTCAGAGGAAAACCGTGAGGGCTTCCAGGCCCAAAGAGGACAGTATCCACAATGGTTCCTGATGGAATCAGAGAAATGGCTGTGCCATGTATGACAATGTCCCACATTGGCTTTGGAAAGGAGAATAATTTGCTTCAAGGCGCTGGGTATTCCTTTCCGTGGTGGACACATTTTGAGGAAAACTGTGATGACTTCTAGCCCCAAAGCGGACAGTATCCACAATTGTCCCTAATGGAATCAAAGATAGGGCCATCCCCTGTAGGGCAATGTCCCACGTCCGCTTTGGAAAAGGGGAATGATTCCAGTAAAGGAACTGGGTATCCCTTTCCCAGGTGGACGTGTTTAGAGGAATACCGTGAGGGCTTCCATGCTCGAAGCGGGCAGTATCCACGATGGTCCCTGATGGAATATGAGACATGGGCGTGCCATGTAAAGCAATGTCCCAGATTGGCTTTGGAAAGAGGAAACAATTCGCTTAAAGGCGTTGGGTATCCCTTTCCGTGGTGGACACGTTCGGAAGAAAAACCGTGAGGGCTTCCAGGCCCAAAGCAGACAGTATCCACGATGGTCCCAGATGGAATCAGAGACCGGGCCGTGCCATGTAGGGCAATGTCAAACACTAGCTTTGGAAAGGGGGAACATTTCGCTTAAAGTCGCTGGGTATCCTTTTTTATGGTGGACGCATTTTGAGGATAACCGTCAGGACTTCTAGGCCCAAAGTGGACAGTATCTACAGTGGTCCCTTATGGAATCAGAGACAGGGTCGTTCCATGTAGGGTAATGTCCCACATCGGGTTTGGAAAGGGAAACGATTTGCTTCAAGTCGCTGGGTATCCCTTTTCGTGGTGGACACATTTGGAGGAAAACCGTGAGGGCTTCCTCGCCAAAAGCGGACAGTATCCACAGTGGTCCCTGATGGAATCAGAGATAGGGTCGTGCCATGTAGGGCAATGTCCCATATCGGCTTTTCAAAAGAAAAACGATTCGAGTAAAGGGACTGGGTATCCCTTTCCCTTGTTGTCACGTTTGGAGGAAAACCGTGAGGGCTTGCAATCCCAAAGCGGACAGTATCCAGGATGGTGCCTGATGGAATCCGAGATAGGGGCATGCCATGTAGGTCAATGTCTCATATCGACTTTGGAATAGGGGAACGATTAGAGTAAAGACACTGTGTATCCCTTTCCCTGGGGGACACATTTGGAGGAAAATAATGAGGGCTTGCAAGCACAAAGTGAACAGTATCTACGATGGTCCCTGATGGAATCAGGGACAAGGCCGTGGCATGTAGGAAAATGTCCCACATCGGCTTTGGAAAGTGGAATGATTTGCTTTAAGTCGCTGGGGATCCCTTTCCGTGGTGGACACATTTGGAGAGAAATTGTGAGGGCTTCCAAGCCCAAAGAGAACAGTATCCACAGCGGTCCCTGATGGAATCAGAGACAGGGCCGTGACATGTATGGCAATGTCCCACATCGGCTTTACAAAAGGGGAACGATTCCAGTAAAGGCACAGGGTATCCCTTTCCCTGGTGGACGCATTTGGAGGAATACCGTGAGGGCTTCTCGGCTAGAAGCGGACAGTATCCACGATGGTCCCTGATGGAATCCGAGATAGGGGTGTGCCATGTAGGGCAATGTCCCACATCGGCTTTGGAAAATGGGAAAGATTCGAGTAAAGGCACTGGGTATCCCTTTCCCTTGTTGACGCATTTAGAGGAAAAATGTGACTTCCAAGCCCAAAGCAGACAGTATCCACGATGGTCCTTGATGGAATTAGGGACAAGGCCGTGGCATGTAGTGCAATGTCCCACATCGGCTTTGAAAAGTGGAACGATTTGCTTCAAGTCGCTGGGGATCCCTTTCCGGGGTGGATGCATTTGGAGAAAAACCGTGAGGGCTTCCAAGCCCAAAGAGGGCAGTATCCACAACGGTCCTTGATGGAATCAAAGACCGAGCGGTGCCATGTAGGGCAATGTCCCACATCGGCTTTGAAAAAGGAGAACGATTCTAGTAAAGGCACAGGGTATCCCTTTCCCTGGTGGACACATTTGGAGGAATACCATGAGGGTTTCTCAGCTCGCAGCGGATAGTATCCATGATGGTCCCAGATGGAATACGAGATAGGGGTGTGCTATGTAGGGTAATGTCCCACATCGGCTTTGGAAAAGGGGAATGATTCGAGTAAAGGCACTAGGTATCCCTTTCCCTTGTTGACGCGTTTGGAGGAAAACCGTGAGGGCTTCCAGGCCTAAAGCAGACAGTATCCACGATGGTCCCAGATGGAATGAAGGACAAGGCCGTGCCATGCAGGGCAATGTCCCACATTTGCTTTTGAAAGGGGGAACAACTTGCTTAATGGCGATGGGTATCCCTTTCTCTGGTGGACGTGTTCGGAGGAAAATCGTGAGGTCTTCCAGGACCAAAGAGGACTGTATCCACCATGGTCCCTGATGGAATCAGAAACAAGGCCGTGCCATGTAGGGCAATGTCCCACATTGGCTTTTGAAAGGGGGAACAACTCGCTTAATGGTGGTGGGTATCCCTTTCTTTGGTGGACGCATTCGGAGGAAAATCGTGAGGGCTTCCAGGCCCAAAGAGAACTGTATCCACCATGGTCCCTGATGGAATCAGAGACAGGGCCGTGTCATGTAGGGCAATGTCCCACATCGGCTTTGGAAAGGGGAACGATTCGCTTCAAGTCACTAGGTATCCCTTTTCGTGGTGGACGCATTTGGAGGAAAATTATGAGGGCTTCCAGACCTAAAGCAGACAGTATCCACAATGGTCCATGATGGTATCAGAGACAGGGCGGTGCCATGTAGGGCAATGTCCCACATTGGCTTTGGAA
>JAOVVI020010980.1:0-12841 GCA_028571085.2 Nepenthes alata
ACGCTGTCGTCTTTGGAGTTGGTGGTACTGTGTATGGTTTTGCCACCGATCTGGGGGGTTGTGTTGGCAGTGGTGGCTGTGTCGATGCCGATTTGATTATCGGAGATGTGGAGAATTTTGTTTTTTCTTCCCTTCTAATGGAGGATATGTTAGTAAGAAGATTAATGGGAGGGGGTGGCGTTTTTGAAAGAGGGAGGAGATTTTGATGCGGCACTGCAGACAGAAAAGAGGAAGAAAAGGAATCCATTTTCAGTTTCGCAGTACCAAATTGTCTAAGAATTTAAGGGTTTTTTATAATGCATTTTTAAAATTAAATAATTACTGCAACTATTCAACCCAATTGATTATAATAATATGCTAAAAATTTGAAAACAAAATAAATATTTCAAATCTACCCATAACTTTCTTGGTGGTTGTTAAAAATTGTTTGGTTATAAACTGTTTAAAACTTAAGGTATATCACGTTTGACTAAGAGGTATTAACATTGGATTGTGGTTTGAACAAAGTTGGGTTTGATCTTTGAATCGTTTGATCCGAGTCATATAAATCAAAATAATTAATAAGAAATTAACAATTATAATATTTACTTTTTAAAATATCTCATAAAACTCAAATTAAAATTTTTTTTATAAAATAAATGATAATAAAAAATTGAAGATGGGTGAATGTAAGAGAGTTTTAAATTTAAAGAATTTTATCCGAATTTAAATCTTTCTTGACTATGAAAATAATGCATATTTATAATAATATTATCAATTGGTATGTCTTTTTAAAATCAGTATAATTGTGTATTAATAATTAAAGTATTACGCTGATTAAATGTTCAACTAATACATAAATTTTTAGCCATTTAAATTTTAATACTCATCATTTAATAGTTATAATTATTTGTTTAATATCACAATTTATCTTTTTATTAATATAATTATTCGTTAGGAGGTAATACCTAATTTAATCTTCTAGTGGGCTATTTAGTGTACCAATCTCTTGTATTTTTTACGACGCGGCCATTTTAATATTTGGTGAGTCAAGTGTATTGACAAATTCGGGTGTTGATGTCTGGTTTAATCCCTTTCGCTTTAGGTCTAACGACTTAATTGCTTCATAATCATCCATAAGCATATAATTTGATGTCCTATATTTTATTAGGTTGAGTCGATTTTATTTAAGACTGAACTTCATAGGCATATATGTTCATTTTTTAAGGGATGTGTCACATAAAAAAAAATTTGGTTTAAAATAGTAAGCTTAAATAAGAATTATTAGTTAGGGATTGACTAAATAAAATATTAAAATTCAAAGATCTAATTAAACAAAAAACTAAGCGCAATATCATGCCATAATTTAGCATTTATTACGGCTTTTAATTTTTCTAAAATCTTCTAGATAATCACTTTCAAGGGATCAATAAAGTCGGCTCAATAGTGGTACAGTATCTATCACGGAAACTCAGCTCATCTCGACGGTTGAATCTAGTGGTTTAAAATAGTAAATAAATAAATTGAATTTAACATTTTAAAATATATAAATTATAATTATTTATATTAAAATAAATAATTAAAGTTATGTCAAGTAAGATTAATTTTCCGCCAGAGAGCGAGCATCTGATCTAACCTAACTAGCCCACCCCCTCACAAACAAATGTAACAATAAAGTCTTGTATGCTATTATGTTTAGCTGACTATATATATTTATTTTTATTGTTTATATAATTTTGTTAAATTTTATATTTGATGGGTATATCCATAGTGGGCTAAAATGGTCCAAATCCACGAAGGCCTATATACATGCCCCATGAGACGATCAACGTATATGTTGACCGAAAGCGCTATACCAAGCAAGCCCAAAGTAGAAAAACCTTACATGGGTCAGGCCTAGTTGGGCCCACACTTCCGTACACGACCAGCAACGGTCCCTTCATCTGATTTTATGCATCCCCAGAAGTTAATTTGTACCAAAATAGATATCAACAGATTTAACACTCTTTCCATAAGGAAAGCGCCAGATTTTCTCTTCCTGTATATTGTAAGCTCTAACAGTAATAAAGTATAAAAGGAAGGTAAGGAATCCTGAGAACCGTTGCCGGCTAGAAAAGGAAGTAATCCCGATAGATTGCACAAGTCAAGTCTTCCTATCCAAAGAAGGTCGCCCAACATAGTGCAGAAATCGTGCCTTCTTGGCCAAGGAAGGTCGCCCTGCCCTCTATCTATACAAACCCACGGAGTCTCTGCTTCAGGGCACGCACACTTCTAAGCATACAAACGCTTATTGGAATAATCCCACGCTCAACTTTCAGATTCCAGAAACGCCGTTCACTCTCTAAGATATGTCCTTCAAAGCTTTCACGCTTACAGGATTTAGTCTCCCACTCGTTCCCTACGAACAATGAGTTGAAAAAACTGTGTTTATCACAAGTCGTCAAAATGCCTCTTACGTCTGAAAGCGAACCTTCTTTGCCCTCTCATTTTCTCTCTCTCAACTCTCATTTTCAGTTTCCTTCTTAAAAGTCGAAGGCTTATTACTGACTTGAGTATCGGAGTATTTTCAGTGGAACAACATCCTGCCGGCACTTGACTCTTGTTTGTTGTAGTGGGGTGTATGGTTCAGACTCGATAAACGGAGTCGAATCCAAACAATCAAGTCAACCCGAATCTGTTTAAAACTTGAATTTAGGGACGCATCATTGACACCGTTTGTGGAAAACGTTTATGAAAAGCCTACCACACTTTTTCAAAAAAACTCTCTCATCCTCACCAACTGAACCAACAAGAATGGTGAATACAAGAGTACAAGCTAGTGAACCTGCTAGAGACGCGACCTCTTCCGACCAGGACCACACTGCTAGTGCCATAGTCAACAAAACGGTTAGTGGGGTGCTAGCACCTTTCTTTCATCATCTGGTGGAACATATGCAAAACACTAACAAGATACTCCAGATGCTCTGCTCCCGACAGGATCACTCACAGTTGGGGACTCCGCCCACAGCAATCCCTACGTCAGCCTCCAGGAGAGGAGGCCAGAAGAAGAAGAAGAAGTTGGCCAAAAAGCCCAGAAGGTTGGCCTATACTCAAATCCATGATTCTCCGAGTCAGACCAGGCTTGAAGGGCGCTCAGGAAGCATGACTTTGGAGAAAAGTCCAGAACGGAGGAACCCTCGATACTCTCGGGTGGAGAATAGAAATTCGGAGGGAGCCTCTGGTACCGTCAAATCCATTGGAGGCAGTAGCCGCCCGGCTACTGGTCACTCCAAGGAAAGAACGGAGTTGAGAACCTTTCTCAACTCCAAAAGATCAGTCATTGCTACTCGGGCAGATCCGAGGTTGGAGAAGATCTAAAATCGCGTGTTCAAGGACGATGAGCACACCATTGATCTGGATAAATCTTCTTTCACAGTGGAGATCCTGAGTCGTCCAATGCCGGCCAAATTCAAGATGCCTCCCAGTGACTCTTATGATGGGAGCACTGATCGAATAGATCTTCTTGATTATTTTCGCACCCATCTGAGTATGCAAGAGTTGGAGGATTTTGGGACGTGTCGCTGCTTCCTGCTCATGTTGAAGGGAGACGCTCGTATATGGTTCCACCACCTCCCTTCAGATTCAATCAGAAGTTTTAGGGAGCTGATTGACCTCTTTTTGGCTTAATACGCTTCCAATCACCGAGAGAAAAAACAGTCGTGGCACCTCTCCCACATCAAGCAGAAGTAGGGAGAGAATCCATGAAAGTTTCTAGATTACTTTGTGGTAGAAGCCAGACGGATCCCCGGGCTCATAGAAGAGATGAAGTTGGGCAGCTTCATCTCCACATTGACGTACAAGGAATTCTTTAGGCACCTGGCGCACAAGAACCTACAAATCTCGCGGAATCAATCACTCAGGCTTACGTGGTAGCGGAAAAGGCCAACAAGACTAAACATCCAAAATAGACCAAACAGCCTCGCTCGTTCCTCGGAGAAGGAAAGAGGAAGTGCAACGGTGGTGATCACTCCCGTCGAGAGCACCACAGGACCGGACTACTAGAGTACAAGTACTGCGGGCCCATCAGCCTAACGCCCTTGACTGATACGCGTTCGAATGTACTCTTGCAAATCCATGAGGAAAAGTTTCGTAAGTAGCCAAAATCACTTAAGAAGATGGAGGTAGAAAATCTGGCAAAGTACTATAATTTCCATCGATATCTCGAGCACTCCAGAGAGGATTGCAAGACCCTCCAGCAGGAGATTGAAGAGCTGATGAGAAGGGGCTATCTCACTAGGTTCGTTAAGGGCCCTGGCCATAGCTCTGGCACTACGGGCTGAGAAGGACCAGAGCCTTCCCCTCCATGAAATCGGGTCGCGATAGGAGTGGTCAACATGATCACCATCCGATCGACCAAGAACCCAGTGGACAACAAGGAGCAGCAGACTGGGAGAAAGAAATAACGCACTACGGACAATGTCATTAGTTTTAGTGACAGCGACCCAGCACATGTAATTTTTCCCCATACATATCCCATTATTGTATCTACACTCATTTCGGACGGTAGCGTCGACTACCAACTAAAATGAGTATTCGTTGACAATGAAAATTCTCGCGATTTACTTTACTTTGATGCGTTCTTTAAACTGGCTTAAAAAAGAATAAATTAAAACCTGTCTAAGGACCGCTATAAAGCCTTAACAATAAACCAGTGCTCTTCCAAGGGACGATCCAATTAGAAGTCATCCTATAAACATACCCGAAAATGGCAAGCCATTCACTTACCTTCTTGGTAGTCGACCTGCCCTGCGTATACAACGCTAAACTAGGCTGACCATGCCTAACGACGTTCGGGGCCGTCACTTCAATACCACACCTCAAAATAAAAAATCTAACACCATACGGTGTGGGAGAAATGCTGGGTGACCAAGTCACTGGGCGAACATGTTAGATGTCCCAAATCACTCTTAGAGGCAACACCGGAACAGTGGGAGAACTCAACTATCAAGATGAAATAATCTTGCAGTAGACACAGTCCAGTGAGGCAACCGACCTAGTTCCACTGAACCCAAAAGATTCGAAAAAGTGCGTACAGATCGGTAACTCACTCACTGGTACACTACGCGATAAGCTGATCACATTCTTGTGATGAAACGCTGACATCTGTGCATGGATTCCCTCTAACATGTTTGGGATTCCAGCCAAGGTAATGGTCCACGAGTTGGGCTTTGATCTTGATCGAAAGCCCGTCAGGTAGAAGTAGAGAAATTACTCGGTAAAAAAAGTGGTCTCCATCCGAGAGGAAGTAAAGAAACTGTTGGATGCCAGATTCATCAGAGAAGTCCAGTACCCCGATTGTCTCTCCAACATTGTCCTGGTAAAGAAGAGCTGCGGAAAATGATAAATGTGTGTCGATTTTACCGATATTAATAAAGCCTGCCCGAAAAACGACTTTTCTTTACCCTGGATAAACCTGTTGGTGGATTCGACATCCGGACATGAGTTGTTGAACTTCTTGGACGCCTACTCGAGCTATAACTAGATCTAAATGAGCTCGAAAGACGAGGACTATACCTCGTTTATGACAGACTAGGACATTTACTGCTATAAGGTAATATATTTTGGATTGAAGAAAGAAGGAGCCACCTACCAACAGCTAGTAAATAAAATGTTTGAGAAATAGATCAGCCACAACATGGAGGTTTATGTTGACGACATGCCCGTCAAAAGTAGAACCACCGGTGACCATATTCGCAATCTGGTATAGTCATTTGAGGTGCTCCGTGAGTATCAAATGAAGCTAAATCCAGTCAAGTGCATCTTTGGGGTGGCCTCGGGAAAATTCTTGGGTTTTATCGTCTCCCAACGAGGGATCGAGGCAAACCCATAGAAGATCAAGGCCCTCATGGATATGGCTCCCCCACAGAGTATTAAGAATGTCCTGCGATTGACCAAACGACTGGCAGCCTTGTCCCGCTTCCTCGCGAAGTCTGGTGACAAGTATTAGCCATTTTCAAGGCTTTAAGGGGGACAAAATCAAATGGATTCCAATGGACGACAGATTGTCCGGCAACCTTCAATGAGTTGATGTAATATCTGGCTAGCCGCCATTACTAACGTCACCCAAGGACGGAGAGGAGATGTATCTCTACTTTGTGGTATCAGAGGTGTCTCTTAGCTCTGTCCTCATACGGTAGGATTCCGACACCCAACAACCGATCTACAACATAAGCAAAATGCTGACTAGCCGAGAGACGCGGTACCCACGCACAGAAAAGTTAGCCTTAGCTCTCATATTCTCCGCACAAAAACTAAGGCCCTACTTTCAGGCACACAGCGTAATAGTTTTCACCGACCAGCATCTGAAGAGCATTCTCCAGAAATCAGATATTTTTGGACGGCTGGTAAAGTGGACTATCGAATTGGGCGAGCTCGACATCGAGTTTTGGCTTAAACTTGCCATAAAAGTACAGGCTCTGGCCGACTTTATTGTCGAGGCCACTACCCCAATTCTCGAAGAGCAGCCCCCGGAGAACGTGAAACAACACAAGGGACATCGGAATAGGTACTCCACATAGACGAATCGTCTAAGGATACAGGCAGGGGCGCCGGAGTGGTTCTTAGGACCCCTGACGAGTTTGATGTGAAGTACTCCCTTAGACTTGATTTCTCAGCTACTAACAACGTTGTCGAATACGAAACCCTATTAGCCGGGTTAAGATTAGTGAAAGAATGCTCAACTAAATGACTGACTGTTTACAGCAACTTTGAACTAATCGTTAACCAGGTCAATGGGAGATTTGAGGTGGGCAACCCACACTTGGCCAAGTACTTAACCAAGGTAAGGGAGGCCGCCCGGAGTTTTGATAAGCTAACCTTGGTCCATATTTCCAAAACTAAAAACTGGAAGGCCGATCAGTTGGCTAGATCGGTGGCAGCGAAAATCCAGAGCGGTACTCGAGGGACATGAGGGTGGTTTTGAACACTCCCAGCATAGAGAAATAGGAGGCAATACAGATCTCCAGGATAAAAAAATTGGACAATGACCTACCTAAGGTACCTGGCGGACGAAGCCCTACCAGAAGACGCAAAGGAGACTAAGCGAATCAAGAAAACGGCTAGCTGGTACACTGCAGTCGACGGACAGTTGTATCGTCGTCACTACTCGACTCCACACCTCTGGTGCCTACCCCCGAAGAAGCTGACTATGCATCGGGCGAAATGCATCTTAGGATTTACGGATCGTACATCGGTGATAAAAACCTAGCATTCAAGATTATGCGATAAGGCTACTATTGGACGTCAATAAAAAAGGATGTGCTCGAGTTTGTAAAGAAGTGTGAGAGCTACAACTTCACGGTAACCTTCACCACTAGCCATCCACCGAGCTAAAGTCCCTCCAGGCGCCTTGGCCCTTCAGATAGTGGGGGTTCAACATTGTTGACCCATTTCTCATCGCAACAGGGTAAAGAAAGTTCATCATAGTAGGTATTAACTATTTCACTAAGTGGGTTGAGGCCGTTCCACTGGCCAAGATCATAGAGCACAATACTCTTGAGTTCATTTGCGAGAATATCATCAGCAAATTTGGCATTCCAGAGGTCATAGTGACTCACAACGGGACTCAATTTTTAGAAAAACACTTCACTAAGTATTACACAAGTCTTGACATTAGGTTGGTCCACACTTCGGTGGCATATCCTCAAGTGAATGGACAGATGAAGGTCACAAACCGAATACTACTCCACGAATTTAAGGCCAAGTTGGAGGACACAGGGGGCTCTTGGGTAGATGATCTCCCCTCAGTCATCTGGTCTTACCGAATAACTCCCGAGGAGCCAACGCGCGAAACACCCTTCAGCCTCTACTATGGGATTAAAGCGATAATTTTGATCAAAATTGGGCTTCCAAATCTTAAGGTAGAATCTTTCAACCCGTAAGATAACTCCCAGAAAATCTGAAAGCACCTAAACTTGCTAGAAGAAGCTCACGACACCGCCAGAATGCGGACAGCACCTACCAACACTGAATCACTCGCAATTACAACAATAAGGTAAAAGTGCGACAGTTCAATGTTAGAGATTTGTTCTTGCAAAGTATCGAGGCCGCAGGCAAGATAGTCAGCCGGAATAAGCTCTCCCCGAGCTGGGAAGAGCCTTTTTTAGTCTCCATCGTCTTGCAAAACGGGGCATACAAGTTTCGGAACTAGGACGAAAAGTTGGCCCCATGGATGTGGAATACGATCCACCTCAAACGGTACTTCCAATAAGGACCCAGGCAGATAGTCTGCATATTTGTATGTAATCATTTGTATATATTTTTCAATTAATAAAATAAGTATTTCCTTTAATATATTGTGTTCGCTTCCTTTTTTGTGTGCATATATATTTATGTTGTTACAGGTTTAAATGACCTAGACTGTCCCTAAGTTGGGAGGGTCTTCACCATCTTATTACTAAACCCTGGTTATCTAGGTGGTCCATGAGTGGTCGTATCTAAATTTGGTCATCTAGGCATCTCATAGGCGGTCAAACTTAAACATTAGTTATCAAGGCGGCCCGTAAGTGGTCGTATATAAAAATCGATCATCCGAGCGGCCCATAACTGATCGAACTTAAACCCTGATCATTCAAGCGGCTCATAAGTAGTCGTATCTAAACCTTGGTCATCCAAGTGGCCCATTAGCGGTCAAAAATTTTAGAGGGTAGCGCAGTAGACGCGACAACCTCCTTCAGAAGGAGATAGCGTGCTCAGTCAACGATGGTCAATAGGAGCAAAGTGCTCCTCCAAAGGTGGCCGCCCAAGTCTACACTAGGGCAGCACCACCAAACTTTACTCGTGAGTAAGTACTAAGCCGACTTAATACAAACGATAGCCTAGAAAACACCCCCAACATAAGCTAAAAGCAGCTTAAATAAGTCAAAGGCATACACATACTTGGAATTACTCGTATTATTGCTTATGGTAAAGTATATTTACATAACTTCACCAAAAGAGAACTAAAGTTACGAAAAACTAAGGAGGCGGTGATGGCCCTTAACTATCCCGTGGCTCCCCCACGAGGCTCTTATGACGCTATGCAGACCGATTTAATAGGTTAATAAGATCCATTGGAAAGTCAGGATCAACCAGCCGCATAATACGCTGACTAATGTTAATCCTCTCCCAAAATCGTAACAGCATCATGTCCGCGACCTTGTGAGGGCATATACGGAGACTCAGATCGTTCTCCAAAGTGGCCATTTCCCCCGCGAGCTAGTTAAAGCTCCTCTTAACCCGTTCATTTTCCTCATTCAAATGGGCGTTCTCCTCCTTCAGACAATCATTCTCCGCCTCCATGCCAGCCAAGATAGACTCCATGCAGCGGCATCCTCCCAGTGCTTCGCCCCCATAGCCACCAGATTTGAATCATGCCAGACAATCTCCATATTTCTATCAGAGATCACCTTATCGCTCTACCCGAGCCCCTTAGCAATTACACCTAGACCATATCAGCCTGCATAAAAAAGGAGGGGTCAGAAATGGCTAAGTAAAAGACAAGGCAGGTAACAGAAAGTATACTTTGTAAACCCTTCGTGCTGGCTTATCTGGTCAGGCGTGCAGATTTGGTACTGTGGACGATGGGCTAGAAGTAGAGCCCTCACGTGTAGGGTTGGCAGCGACCTCCACCAAGAGCTCCTCAGGAGTATCCGTTGTCCCAGCTGGCTCCTCAGGAATGGTGGGAGGCTCCAAAACCATCTCCTACTGCTTAGTCTACAACCCCACAATAGGAGACCCAATTGATGGCTCTCGCTGCTCGGCTCGCTACTTGCCAGCTGGCACAAGTGTCCTAATAAATGGTTCAAGAGTCATCTCCTCCGGCCCAAGTTAAGAATCTGACATCAACCCCACCAGCGCAGGCTGCGCCAAAACAACAACACCGCTCGTCCTGACACTCAACATGGTATCGTAAGCCTTTAAAGCCAGCTCCACTTCAACCCTGGAGACGACGCCTACCCCGCATAGTGACCAGTGGCTACGTAGTATGGCATGAAAAACGATGATAAAGGCACCACCATGGCTGCCTTATTTTGCTTTGGACCGATAGGAATGGTATTAGAAGAACGATGACCTATACGCGTTGCCCTAGTCCTCTTCTTCCCCCGCAGGGCCTCTGGCGGAGGAGCCCTGAACTTCTGGACGGGAGAAGGAGGCCCCCACTTGGCCTTCTTGGCCTCTACATAGGAAACCAAGTGGTCTCTCCGAAAATTTCCAATATGGCTCTCAATGAGCTTGACCAACCAAGACAGGGACGCCGTCTTTGCCTCAGAAGGTGCCCGGATATACACATCGGGCACCTGACCCCACTCCCTGGCTAACAGACAGGGCTCACCCACACAAACAAAAAAGAACTGGTTCTATCAATTCATCAGAGAATTGTATATAACGACACATTTTCCAAGACCACCGCGTGGGGTCAAAGAGATCCACTCTGCTTCCTGGTTGAGCTTAAAGAGCTCTCTAACCATCAACATCGTTAGTAGCCTCGAGTGCTGACGAAGAAATAAGCAGAAGGTATACAAATACTGAATCTCATTCGCATGGAACTATGCAATGGGGACTCGAAGCATTTGAAAAATCGATAACAACTCATCAGGGATCGGAAGATGAAGCCCCCTCCTAAAATGGGCATCGTAGATGGTCACAGAGCCCTCAGGCAGCAGGAACGCCCTGTCATCCTTCCCAGGAACGCACAAGGCAATCTCCTTTGGGATATTGTACTCCACGTATAATTTCTTTACATGATTCTTTCTAAGGACAGAAGCGATATTGACGACGAAGGCCATGGTTAGAAAAATGCTTAGGATTTTTTCGTCTCTTTTAGGCTAAGGAAGACGAAGGAACAGAAGAAAGTGTGGAGAAATTCAAAGTGAAGCAGACGGACAACTTAAAGGCCAGTGTGAATACACAGAATTGCCTCGTAAGCGTGCGCCATCATTATTGCCACGTGTCATTTCCCAAAAGGGTGGCGTCGAATTAGATTCTCTGTCGCATTAATTACTGTGAAATTACTGGGATCTTGAATTCACCGAGTGAAGACACGGGGCTGCGTTTGACAGACTGGCTAATGGTCGCACGTCCCTCCAGCTCTCACGAATTCTCCGAATTTTACTCAGGACGGTCAATAAATCCAGTCAACATTTTCTTCGCCAAAGTTTCTCGGAGGTTGGCCAAGACGGTCAACAAAATCGGTCAATATTTCCTTGCCTAAGTTACCCGAAGGTTAGCCAAGATGGTTAACAAATTCAGTCGACATTTCCTTCAGCGAGTTACCCAGAGTTTTGGCCAAGACGGTCAATAAATCTGGTTAAAATTTTGGAAGCATGTAAGGCGCCGTTTTGGACAATCAATAGCTCCGTCACCCTCATTGAACAACAGTCAGGCGCATTCCATCATAAACATGCCGGATTCTAGAAGTCAGACCACCAGCATGGGGGGCTAGTGATGGGTATGTCCAAGTGGGCCGACCCAATAAGAAAAACGGCCCAAGTCCACGAAGGCCCATATGCACGCCTGAACGGTCAACGCCAGCATTGACTGTGCAAGAAGCCAACGGGGCGACCACATGCCCATGAGACGGTTAACGTATATGTTGACCGGAAGTACTGTAGCATGGAGGCCTAAAGTTAAAAAATCTTATACGGATCAGGCCTAATTGGGCCAACACTTCCGTACATGACCAGCAACGGTCCCTTCATCTAATTTCACGCCTTCTTAAAAGTCAATTTGCACCAAAATAGATATCAACAGATTCAACACCCTTCCCATGAGAAAGATGCCAGATTTTCTCTTCCTACCTATTGCAGACTCTAATAGTGACAAAGTATAAATGGAAGGTAGGGAATCCTGAGATCCGTTGCCCGCCAGAAAAGGAAGCAATCCCAACAGATTGCACAAATCAAGCCTTCCTGTCCAAGAAAAGTTGCCCAATATAGTGCAGGAAACGCGCATTCTTGGCCAAGGAAGGTCGCCCAACCCTCCATCTATATAAACCTACAGAGTCTTCACTACAGGGCACGCTTGCTTACTGCAATAATCTCACGCTCAACTTTTAGATTCCAGAGACGACGCTTACTCTCTAAGATCTGTCCTTCAAAACTTCCACGCTTATAGGACTTAATCTCCTACTCGTTTCATGTGAACACTGAGCTAGGAAAACTGTGCTCATCACGAGCCACCAGAACGTCTCTTACGTCTGAAAGCGAACCCTCATTGCCCTCTCATTCTCTCTCTCTCTCAACTCTCATTTTCGATTTTCTTCTTAAAAGTCAAAAGCCTATTACTGATTTGAACGTCAAGATATTTTTGATTGGATAACATTCCGTCGACACTTGACATTTTATTTATTGTAGTGGTATGTAGGGTTCAGACTTGATGAATGGAGTCGGATCCAGACAATCAAATCGACATGAATCTATTCAAAACTCTCATCCAGGGACGCATTAATATTAAAATAAAAATAATTTTAAATTATTTTATTTTATTATAACAATTTTTTTTAAAATTTTTGTTTCTTTATTTTCTTCTTCTATATATAACTAATTTCACATTTTTATTTAATCAGTTTCTTTTAATCTATATTTTAAAAGTTCAAATCATTATATATATATAAATTATTATTTTATGGTTCCAAACTTCCATATATATATATATTCAAGTTATATGCAATATACAATTACTGCTATACTATTATCATCATAATTAATATTAATATAAATAATAATAATATTATTATTCATTCTTTTGTTATGCTGTGACGTCCAAACCACGGCAGTATTTTAGGTGCTTTATTTTATTTTACTAATAGTAATATGAATTATGATTTTTTAAAAATTTTTAAATA
>JAOVVI020010981.1:0-12840 GCA_028571085.2 Nepenthes alata
AATATCGGCTGATATTTTTTATTATTGTGATAATATCATGATATGTTATTATATTAATAACATACACAGTATATCAGCCAACATAAACATTAACCTGAAATTTACACACCACAAATTACAAATAATAAGTCAGAGGATTGGCGAGATTCTCTCTCTAATTTGTCTTCCGAAGGTTAAATTAGAAATATTTTTAAGGAAATAGAAAAATACAATAAAGTTGTCAGGTAATGCAGAATTACACATGAGTGGAGGATTTAAAAGGATGACTAGCTTATATTGGTAGCGGCTTAGGGGTGACTTGAAAGTGTGCTCGACTGAGAGACGGCTCACTATAGGTACAGTCACTAGAAAGTAGCTCACTAGGGATGTATTTGTGGGGAGTGGCTCACTAGGATTGCACTTACGGAGAGTGACTCGCTAGGGATGCACTCATAGAGTGGTTCATTAGGGGTGCACTCATAGAGAGTGGCTCACTAGGTGGAGGATTGGGTTCCTAGATGCACTCAACTATGAGACGGCTCACTAAACATTTGAGGGAGTCGTACTGGGAGAGAGGGACTGGGTCTTTGCGTGCACTTGGGTCTCGCCCGTGGGTGTTTACCCACTATGGGGCGCTCCCCTCTCGGCGTTATTCACCCTTGAGTGTTGCTCGCAAGGAGCGTTGTTGCTCTTCACCATTTCTTTTTGTGAGTTGTTCTCTTCTTTTCGGGTCTAATTTTCGCCCAATCTCCCATTCCTCTCTCTTTTCTTTCTCTCGAAAGGTGAAGCAGTTTATAGTGCTTCATGGAGCGTCAAGGCGGCTGACAAGTGTGACAAGTGCCAACCAAACATATCAATTTAAATAATTAATTATAATTTTTAAATTATAAAATTTCAAATAAATTCAACAAATAATATGAAGTTTTAAAATTCGGGTGTAATAAACTAAATACACAATACCGAACAAATTAAAAATCCACACGATACCTCATCAGACAATCATTTGAATAAAATAAATATAACTTACTCTACAATCATTGTAAGAGGTGGCAGTCCAACCAAAAATTATAATTAAATATAATATAATATCTGAATTATTTTTAAAATATTATCATGAGTTTATACCCAATCAATTTCATAATCTAATCATATCAAATATCATTTAAATCATAACAAAATTAAAACTCACCAAATTAAACAAATAACCGATAGATCATGTTCTTACTACTACAATATATCAGAACATTTAACTTTAAATGTGTAAGATATAAAATATGAGTCTAAAATCTAACAAGTATCACATTTAAATAAAACGAGTCTAATAAATTAGTGAAATGATCAATGAATAAATATCCGATCAAATGACAGAATAAATTCAAGTCATCGATACAATAAATCTAATGAAAAATTAAGATCCAAAATTTAATAGTAGTCTCGTACTCAAATTAAATATTCAAATTCAAAATAAATATTTAAATTATAAAACAATAATCATTGGAACGTACATATATATATTTATTTATTTATAGAAGTGATCCGAATCTATTTAAAGAAATCGATATCCAAATCTAGTCTAAATCCAAATCCATGTCTAAGATTCGATCAACTCGTGATTTGGGGTAGAGTCCAATAGTCGAATAATCCAATAGTGTACGTAAAAACTGAAGTAATATCGTAATAGATATTCCAAAGGTTCAGATCAAAATAATAGTCAAAATTATTTATATGAGATATACAAATATCCAATTATAGATAAAATCGATGAATTTTAAATAAAAATCTAATACAAATCTATATAAAAATACAAATCATACATCAATTTTGAGTTTAAATTATTTAAATATTAGTTTAAAGAAGGGTTGTACATACACCTGATAATATTAGGCAATATCAAATATAAATTAAGTCAACATGCATAGCCACCTATGTACCCTGTGCCCATGAATAAGATTGCTCGTTATGTTTCATCATCCGCAGTTTTGAGTGAAATTTTTAAATTTATCAAATATATTAGGGTGTACGAATATATTATAAGGTCAAATCAAATCATCCAAATGAGAATGGTCACCATTCCAAACCTTTCCTACGGGTAGAAAATAATTTTCAAATAAATATTCTCATTGAAAGTTTGCCAGAATATCCAGCATCCAAATCAAAATATAGTGATCACAACCCCGCACACATATGTGAAAATGTACGGCTTATGCAAATTTTATATACATTTTCATATACATATACTAATACAAATATATATAATGTCCAATAAATTTACTCATTTTTCTAGAAGATGACAAAACCCATAAATTTTAATAGAAATAGAATAAAATCCTCAAATAACCGGTCAAAAGGCCATGCGTGCATAATAAAATAGATGAGTTAATTTAAAAGTGCACTAACGAGCTTAAAACCTCAAAATCAGAATAGAAATATATCAGATACGAAATCAGACAAAGGGTAAGATTGAAAGATACTTGTCTTGACTTTATTCCAAAAGGATTTGCCAAAATGATACTCCAAAGTATCCGAATTGGGCCTTTCTCTCTCTGCTAGCACACGCCCCTTTCTCTCTCCTTCCTGTCTCTCTCTACTTTGTGCACCTTTGCCTCTCTCTCTTCACAATCATATTTCGCTGACACAGCTTCGGCACCGGCAACGTCGACCACCACGCTTGCAGCGAACCTAGCGACGACACGGCAGTGAATGGCGACGCATGCAAGCCGTCGACGGCTCTCCTCTCTCCACTGCGTCTCTTATATAAAATCCATTAAAATTATAGCCAATCTCCAGATAATACATACATGTAATCTAAGAATCAATATCCACAAAGAAAATTGAAGGATTTACTTGTCTTAATATCATCGATTTTCTCTGGCAACGACAACAAAAGGGCGGTGATCGGCGATCGTTTGGTTTCGGCTCACAATTTCTTCCTCTATTCACACCGGCGCACAAAATGGATAGTAGCATCATGAAAAGGACTTCACTGGCTTTCATTCCTGACATTGGGACCTCCAACGATGGCGACGGTCCCACACTGATCTCTCTCTCTCTCCTCTCACCTTCCCTCTTTTTCTTTCTTTCTACTTCTCGATCCCCACCGCCTTCTATTTCTATGTTTTCTCTTTCTTTTTTCTTTTATTTTTACTTCTATAATAATGTTTTTTTCTTTAATTTCAAAACCAAATCGATACTCATGTGATAATATGGATATATCTCGAGCGCCAGTTCAACGGATCCAAGTATCATTCCAAATTTTACAATATTAAATTAATTTTTATCACGCTCAAATTACCCAAAATTAAAATTAATTTTAAATTAATTCGAACGAAATTTTAGGATATTACAACAGGTATCTCACCAGGATTCGCCGGTTATTAGGAGTGTTGACGGATATTGTGTTAGATATCGCATTGCTGTGATAATATGGTCGTGAGTGGTCCCCTAAGGCAGTCATTAAGTGGCGCTCTGCGCGCACGTATTCTAACAATTTTGCTGACTTCCTGCTCAAGGGTATTCCGGATTGGTCTACCTGACTACGCTGTCGATTGAAACATTGACGCTCGTCTCCCTAAGCCCATCACTCAATACCATGGTGGGATATATCGATTGAAACTTAGATATATCGCATTGCTGTGATATATCTCGAGCGCCAGTTCAACGGATCCAAGTATCATTCTAAATTTTACAATATTAAATTAATTTTTATCACGCTCAAATTACTCAAAATTAAAATTAATTTTAAATTAATTCGAACGAAATTTTGGGATATTATAACAGGTATCTCACCAGGATTCGCCGGTTATTAGGAGTGTTGACAGGAGCTACTGTGTTAGATATCGCATTGCTGTGATAATATGGTCGTGAGTGGTACCCTAAGGCAGTCATTAAGTGGCACTCTGCGCCCGCGTATTCTAACAATTCTACTGACTTCCTGCTCAAGGGTATTTCGGATTAGTCCACCTGAGTATGCTATCGATTGAAACATTGACGCTTGTCTTCCTAAGCCCATCACTCAATAGGCCTCGCCCCGGTAGCTACCATGGTCATTGGGTTGGGTCGGATGGATCTCATTATTGATGTTGCATTTGCCACTTGTTGGGCCTCTTGTTATACTGACGATTGGGCTTGGGTCTATGCCAATCCAAGACGTTACTGGACCCATCACTACTACTCAACCTAAAATCTATATCAAGAAAAAAATTAAAGGTTATGTTTAGTTAAATAGAAAGTTAAATTTAAAAATAAAATTTTAAACCATATTTTAGCTCTGATATTTGACACAAAATAGAATTGAAATTCTAATTAGAAGCTTTAATTTATTGGATTTAAAGAATAATATTAGATAACGACTTTTTAACTTATAACGGTTATTATAACGGTTGAATAAATAATTATAATTCTAAAATTTAGAATTAATTATTAATTAAATATGATAAAATTAAAAAAATAAACCATTAGATAAATTATTTTTGATTATTTGGGTCAAATATTGTGGAATGACTGTAATTTTATTTTTCAATTTATTATTTATAAAAAAATTATACAGATATATTTTCTAAAAATCTAAAAGCTAACAATCCAATAAAAACGTTGAAAGGTAATATTAATCGAGAATAGTAAAATATTTGAAGCTAATACTCTAATATTAAAATAATTTTTATTAAAAATATTAACTAAAAATGAAAAATAAATATTTATGTTTAGAGTATGTCATAAATACATACAAAAAATGTTATTTGTATAAAAATATTATTTTTCAAAATGACAGTTTTTAAATTTGTATTTATATAAAAATTCGATGCTTTAAAAAATTAAAATTTATATTGAATAATTATTCTCATTTTTTATATAAATAAACTAATATTTTAATCATGTTGTTAATCTTTTTCTTTCCAAAATTATAATTTTTATATAATTACGGAATTCAAATTCCATAGATTTAAATTTAAAAAGAATTAAAATTAGACTCCTTAATTTCAGAATCCGAATGAATACTCTCTTGCTAATATTCAATGGAGTGTGAATGTCCTTGAATGCTGAACGAGGTTGAAACCCTTGTGAAATTCCCCAAATCGTCGGCAGACGCCAGACCCTCTTCCTCTCCCTCCCTCCCTCCCTCTCTCTCTCTCTCTCTCTCTCTCTCTGCGCGCGCGCTAACAGCAATGGCGCAGCAGCAAGGTCAATACTCCGTGAATCCAATCCAACACGCTGCACTCCAGCAACAGTCTTATGCTCCTCAGCCCCAGTACCCTCCGCCGCCTCTCCAAGCTCCTCAACCACTTTACCTCCCTTTCCTTCCTCACCCTTACAACCAATATCACCCCCAGTCTGCTGCTCCTCAGCTCCAGCCCTCTTTGCATCCGCTGACCCAATACTCGCTGCCACCGCAGCCCACTTACGCCCAACCCCATATTCAAGCCCACGCACAGCTCCACAATGAGCGGCCTACCGCAAAGCGCCCTCGAGAATCAGCTACTTCACCAGGCCGAGTTGAGATGGCTGGCGACGTCCCGTCTCCTAAGCGGAAGAAGGGCCAAGATGTACTGTTCAGGATTGTGGTGCCGTCTAGGGAGATTGGGAAGCTTATTGGGAAAGCGGGATGTAGAATCCAGAAGATTCGGGAAGAGGTTAATGCCAATATTAAGATCGCCGATGCCATTGCTGTAAGTTCCTTCTTGTTTTGATCAAATCTTTGTTTTCTTCGTTTATTACTTGAGTTATTATTTTGAGTTGTGTTTGTGCCAGAAGGTATACGCTATGAATTATGAGTGCTTTGATTTGCACAAACCTAATGCAAGATGAATACCTAAGAAACTTCCTGCCTAATTTGCCTGGGTAAAATGTTGAAGGCTGTTCAAGGATTGTGGATATATTTGGAAACCTCCTGATATTGGAAACCTCTGTCGACATCTCCATTAGAATTTCTCGGTTAGCTA
This sequence comes from Nepenthes alata, assembly GCA_028571085.2. Lineage (NCBI taxonomy): Eukaryota > Viridiplantae > Streptophyta > Magnoliopsida > Caryophyllales > Nepenthaceae > Nepenthes > Nepenthes alata. The sequence goes on from JAOVVI020010981.1 coordinate 5,916, forward strand.
CTTGTCTGAAAAACCATTTGAGATGCTTGGAGAGTATTGGGATTTGTCTGGAGAATGTTCCAAGATGGATTATATACTTTGGCCATGTGGAAGCACGTCTCTATGTTAACGCTTGGAGTGGGCTCCCTTTATTGAAAGAGAGGGAAAAGCTTGTTTGATGTTGAAGGGAATATCTCAAGATGGCTCAACGTATTTATTACCTATTAGAATCAGTTTGTCATACTTTCTTCTTCTCGAATGTTGATTGGGCTATAGAAACTTCATAGGAACTTAGTATGGGATTCGGTAGAGGTGGAGCATGGCCTTCATGTGTTCAAATGGGGATATGTTTGATAGTGGAGCTTGGTTATTTAATCCCTCGGCCTTGTGAACAAAGATACACGGACATATGTCGACAAATTCTTAAATCCCGTTAGGTATGGCTAGCTATATGGACATGATTCCGTCATTCTCATTAATGTAGTGCAACATCCAAAGTTCTCCTTATTATTCTTTACCTCTTCATTTTAATTTCTTCTGTGGCTTATCTCTCTCTTTGTTTCTTCGGACCTTATCCAAATCACATTTTCTCACTAAACCTTCATTTAGTGTATTTTTTAAGTCCGCAAAACATATTAAACGTCGTATCTTTATCTTGTTTTTCTATAGATGTGACTGCTAATTAGTTACTGGTCTATTCATTTCTTATCTTTTAAAGTGATTTAACTCATCTTAGTATTCTCATCTTTATGGCACTTTATGTATATGTTTTTCAATTGCCTTATATTTTGACATGTAAAGTAGAGCTAATCTAATAATTATCCTATAGAAACTTCCTTTCAATTTTACAGGCACTTTCCTATCAAAAGGAACACTCAATTCATCCCCAATTTAACCAGCTTGCATTTATCCTGTGGGTCATAATTTTTAAAATCTATTGCCTGAATTATAGAACCAAGGAAATTAAATTTACTGTTTTTAGGATTGTTCTTATCATTAATTTCAACTTATTCACTATTTCACCCAGAATTATTGAAATTACATGTCATATATTCTGTTTTTCTCTACTTATCTTGAGCCTTTTTTATTCTAGCGACTTCGTCATAGTTCCAACTTTGATTTTATTACCCCTATAGTTTCAATTGAAATAATATCAGCTATAAGGCACCTCATATTGAATATGTCTCGTAAATTAATCTATAATTAACTCAAACAAGTAAAGATTCAAAGTTAGTCTTTGATACAGTCCTTTCATAAGATAATGTCTCCTCATACAGTTCTAACACTAGTCGTTACACACTATATACATTTCCTTGGCGGTATCTATATATTTTATACAAGTTCTTTTCTGTTCTTTTCTAACACCCCCATAAGACTTCCCTTGGGCACCACACAATCTCTTTTCTTTTCCCTAAATCTCCCCAACAATCTTCTCAACATATGAATGGGTTCAATGTTTGAGCATCCTGCTATGAAGCCAAATTGATTATTCAACAAATTTATTTTTTATATTAATCTTTGTTTAATTATCTTTCCTCAAATGGTGATGCAATGCATGTGGCTCCCACATTGTGGGTTAGGTTAAAGGCATACAGTCTTACCCATGCATCGAAAGATAGTTGACCTTCCTAGACCTTTCTATAATGAAGCAATCTTATTTTTCTACCAAGGATCACCTTCATTAATTTCATTGTATAACACACTAATTTTAAAAACGAATAGTTAATAAAATTGGTTTCATCTCTCTTGTTTTTAGGCATGAGTTCTAAAGTGCTTCTCCCCTGCTCCATATGCATTCTTTTTTATTTATAAACTCAAATAAAATAAATTTGTTAATCAAACCATCTCATAATCTCCAAAGTATTTTCCACTCTCAATAGGTACATCATCTGATCCTGTCATTTATTGTTGTTTATCTTGTAAGTGTATTAGTGAACTCTAATTTTACAAACATATCTCAAATTTTGTCTTTTTATCTTCACTAACTTTTCTATTTGGGCCTTCTACTTTATTTTCATTGAATATCTTATCATCCATCCTTTTTTATAAACTTATATTTTGTTGCGATTGTCTTCACCTTCTGTGCGTGTAATAATATTGACGGCTATCTTCAGTGTTTATGCATCCAAATAACTGGTGGGCATAGGGCACAGCGATTATTGTGTGCCTTCCCTTGGCCTGCAGAATGGTAGTGTTTTTGCTGGAGATGGAAACTCCAATATGTGTGGAAGACTAGTTGTGGAGAATGAGTCTTGCTTTTCTATGGCACTTCTGTGGTTCTTTTTGCAAGGAAGAGATGAAAATAACTTTTGCAGGGAAAGAGCCGTATCTGCAGTCTATCATGCACATTGTATTGTTTATATTGTATATATTTAGTTGTCTATTGGATTTTGTGCCTTCAACCTCTCTTCTTGATTTTGTTGATTGAATAAACCTGAGTTTATGGTTTTTTTCTTTTTCTTTTTTTTTTGTTTTTGTTTTTGTGTAAAGGGTTGTTAACCAGCCTTTTGGTTTTGTGTAGGCTGGTCTATATTATGCAGATGCTTAAGGGGTCAAAGAGCAGCAATTCTGCATCATTGCTAACTGCAATTCTCTGCATGGGCAGAATTCTGCAATTTTCCTAGGGTGTTAAAATATGGTAGTGAGATGCTGGAATATTTTTCTTCTGGGTTTCATGGTTTTTATAGTTAGGGGTATTTTCTTAATTATCTAAGTTTTGGTCAGTGGTCAATATGCCCCTTGTTTTGGTCCATACTGGGTGTATTTGCCTAATATGGTTTTTGTTAAGGAGTCTAAGTAGTCTATAGTTATATAATTTAATAATCATTTTATCAGTTTCCTATTTTTAACTGGTTAGAGAGCAAGTATTCTAGCCTCTATAAAAAGGGATGTAACCTGTTATTCTTGGTACAGAATTTTCAGAGTTCTGTTCCTGCGAGTATTTTCTTCCAGAACCTCAAAAGATTATCAAACTTCCCATACTAGACTTTGAAGCTTTTCGACTCTTGCTATTGGAAGGTCAAGCAGTTGATTTCTCAGCAATAATTCTCTCATCTCAGAGTCACATCAGGCAATTCCAACCCTAAGTGTGATGCCTTTAGAATCTTAAATGTGATGCCTAGCAACCTTAGCGTGATTGCGGGGTTATCTTTTTCTTTTTCTTTTTTCTCATGGGATTCTAATTTCTACATCAAAACCTTTGATTTTGAGATCCCGTTTCTCTTCTTTAAGCCTTATAAAACCTCATAAAAATCCAGTCTTCCTTAACCTCAAGCTGCTGTAAAACACTTTTAAGTATTAGACTGGGTGTTACATGATGTTTTCACATCATGGATGATTGTAAATTTAATCATGGAGGGATGAGGTATTCCATCCAAAAGCCGAAGCTTGAAGAAGAATATTGGGAAAGACAAAGGTGAGATGTAAATGCTAGAACACGAGAGCATGTTTGACCTAATTACATTATCAAATTTGAGGATCTTGTTGCAGACAGAGTTGCCCAGTGTTGAGGATTTTTTTCATTGTGCATTTTGAAGAGGGTTAGATGTACCCAATGTAAACCCTACAATGTGTCAAAAGTTTGGATTTTACAGCCCCAAAAATTGTGCGGCATGTCCATTTTCATTGGAAGCCAGCCGTCAACTAAGTCGACCACGTGAGGGTCAATCCCGGGATGCAAACACAAGAAATTCACCAATGGCAAATATGTCGAATGCAAATAAGTTGCCAGTTGAAAGTGCAAAAACACAAGCAAGTGATAAATAGCAACAGGGAATAGATGTGCCGCACGGTTTTCGTAGCTATGAAATTTGGACCGTGACACAATGCAAGGAGATCATTTCTATGGCTTGAATTCATGGTTTCCATGTCATAATGGATAAGCCTTAATGTTGCAAAGCTCACCTGCTCCATGGAGAGAGGTCATTGGACAATGAATTTGCAGCTTTATGTTGTATGGAAGTTTTGAGTAGGTTTAATTTAGCAATGACTGATTAAAACATTAGGATATGAGTTTTCACAGGAACTTGATGATTGTGAGATGGGCAAGTGTTGAGGAGATTCGTATGTAATTTTATGTAACCTCTCTCATGAAAGAGATGCTGAACTTTTGTGATGGAATGACAAATCATGCGGTTTTGAGGTCAGAGTTGTTATTAAATGCTAGGAAAGGGAGGAGAATAGGCCTTTTCGGTTCTTTCTTTGTAATTCCACACAAGTTTTTTGGTTTAGGTGCTGATTAGTAATTCACTGGCATCAAGGCGTCTACTGTTTTAGGTTGGGTGTTAAACCATTGATTAGTCAGTTTGCATAGAATTAATCATGATGACATGAAAGTTGCTGTCACAGTAATCATTGACCTAATGTTTTGCAGCGATATGAGGAGCGTGTTATCATTATTAGCAGCAAGGACAATGGTGATGAAGTTACTGATGCAGAGAAAGCTCTTCATCAAATAGCCAGTCTTATCCTTAAGGTGATTTTCCCGATTCTCATTTGTTTTTATTTGTAGTTTGTGAATTTTCCTTCAATTATTACTTTATTAGAAATCTTATGAAGAAATAAAAGGAATTTCAGCAGTTTTTGATTTGGTGATGCACCTTCAATACTATGATACTGACCATTTTCAGCCTGATTTTGCTATTTAGCTGTTGTTGATATGAGCCCACGAATTAGAACCCTCCAACCAATTCTTTTTTTTTTTAATTTTTATTTTTTTTGCTTTGAAAAAAATTGCGTATATACTTCTGACACCAATATGTATCGCCGGATATGGCCATGACCGATACTTTGACCAATACCAATGTTTTCGTCCATGTATTCGATAACCGTGCAACAAATGGTGTCCTGTTTGTTGGGCAAGTATGCTGGTGCACTTCAGGGTTTGGCCATTGGGATATCTAGTGGAGAAATTGGTTTTCCTTTTGTTGAAATTATGTCTATTCCAGTGTGTCTGTCCTTTTGGCTGGTCCATGATGACCCTGTCCACAAAATGCATCTAGCATTGTAATTCCTAGCACACATGTTCAAGTATTTAGCTTAGCATGTTTGGCCATCGTCATTATGTATCTCTTTCTTCTAGAATTTTGTTTGAAGTGGGAAACATTATGAGGGCAGGGAGGATTTATAAGCATTGATTCACCTCGTGATCTTTTGTCCAAATGGTTTACCTCCTGATGACTGGTAATTCTTACATAAACAGAGGGGTCCCTCTTTGAAATGTGTAAACATACTGACAGTCTTTTTTCTATCAGTATGCTACTCCTACTTGCTTCTGGTTATGAGCTTCATGCTACTGATTCTATGCTTAAATTTAATTGTATGGTCCCTTGTATATCAATGCCTTTTTTTCTAGTTAGGTGCTTGACAAGTACTTTGGCAAACAGGAGGATAACGGCTCTATAGAGGTACTGAAGGTTAGTGCTGCTGCTGCTGTTAGTGCAACCGGTTCTGTTGGCAGTACTGGTGGTATTAGTATGGATGGTTCTCTTGGTATGATTGGTGGTATTAATGCAGTACATTCGGGTGCGAATGCCATAAAGTTTTTGATAGCTGGTTCACAAGCAGGTGGGTTAATAGGAGTGTCTGGTCAAAACATTGAGAAGATTAGAGAGTCATCTGGTGCTACAATCACAGTTCTTGCTCCAAATCAATTGCCCTTTTGTGCCTCTGCTCACGAATCTGATCGCTTGGTACAGGTTAGATTATCTATGGTTCTGATATTTGTATGGGATTGATTTACAGTTTTTTGGGCAATCCATGCATCTTCATATTACTAGGACAAAATGTTCCATTTGCTTCTTTTAGTTAACTATAATGAATGTTATTTGACAACAATGATATTATGTTGTGTTATTTCTGGGTATTAAAATCCCATGAACAAATTTGAATCATAATCGAATATGTGGCATAGAATTTGGAAATTGGAGCATTTATTATGCCTTGCACATTCTCTAAACTTGAAGGTAGAACCAATTTGCATTTGCCGATCCTTACTTCCCCTGGCTCACAGGGGAATAGTTCCATTCTCAGTTGTATCCGAGGCTGATTAGCTTTGAAAATCTCTCTGAAGAACTTTTTTCCTCAGAAGTGCCTCTTCTCTATGTTTGATTCTCGTATCCTTTTCACCCCATTTCCAAGTAAGGATTTTTTGGCTGGTTCTAGATTACGAACCTTTGAGTTGGGAGTAGTCAGTTTATATGAAGTTAACTTTCTGTTTTGCTTTTTTTCCCTTTTGGCAAAACCAAACACGTTGACATGTTCTATCCTGGGACTTCCTGAGCCAATTTATATTGAAATTTCTTACTGATTTTTGAATTTTAAATTTTAAATGTATGGTCCAACGATTTCTTTGAATTTTGGGATATCCATTTGTTGCTTAACTACCCACTTCCACTATGAAAAGTGATAATCACCATATGACATTTTTTATGGAATAAATGCATATAAAAAAAGCACCTAGTTTTGGGGCCCTATGGCTGGATATTCTAATATACACAACCATTGAAGAGTATCTAAAGCTTGGAAGATCCAAATCAGAAGAAAATCATTAGTAGGTTAGTATTTTGGTTCTTGATTCATTTCCGCATTTGACCTGCTTGTGAGTATATTTATACATGGTAGATCAATTTTTGTCTAACAATTGACACCCACCATGGAGCCTGTGGTTGCGTTATCTCCACCTGCCGATTACATTGGCACGCTGTCTCTCTCTGCTCTCTATATATACTCACATTTGCACATTCACTCACATGTGATGCATTGCTGGAATATTGATTGACAAGTATAGAAATTAACTGTGAGTAGGATTTGCACAACTAAAAGGAAGAGAGTTGAAAAGAATAAACTTTTGCAATGATACATTTGGAGTTGATTTGAAGAGAGATGGAAAGCTTAGTTTAAGTGCTTGTTGAGATATTCTCCTTTCAAACACCCCCCCCCCCCAAAA
>JAOVVI020010982.1:0-12840 GCA_028571085.2 Nepenthes alata
AGTTTTCTCAAGAGAAGCAACAATGACTTTGAAGCATGAGAGGCTTTTCTTCTCAAAGAGGCACGCAAATCAATTTTTCAGAATCCCTGGGGTTCAAAAACCTAAGTCCAATATTTATAGTGGAGCCAAAATCGAGTATAAAAATTCTGCACGTTGGACCGGCGCTCGAGCGGAGCTCAAGCGCTCATCGAGCGGCCAACCTATTGGTTTTTCGGCTCGAGCGGCTATCGAGCGGCAAGCGAGCGGGCTACCTACTGGTTTTTTCGGCTCGAGCGGCTATCGAGCGACTGGCGAGCGGTCGACCTACTAGATTTTCGGCTCGAGCGGTAATCGAGCACCAGGCGGGCGCTCGGGCTTCGGACGGATATAACAGACTTTAACCCGATAACCCACAACCCGACATTTGATAATAAAATATATGGTTACGGAATATGTCAATGAGACAAAAGTCTCTAACATATATATATATATAACTCAGCAAAAAACTAATAGTTTCTAACATTATTATTTAGTTAGATGTAATTTCAAAATTTGAAGGGTTGTTGGATTTTTTTGACATTTCTTCTTGTAGTTGGGTGAACTGGTGATGCATCAGGAGCCGCATCAATAAGGCCTGTAATATATGATTCTCTATCAAAGAGAACTTTATTCTCAAGATTAAATGCGGAAAAATCCTGACTAAATTTAGCAGCGGACTCTATATAGCTTTCTCTGGTGATTAAGATTGCCATTGAACGAGTACTTGGGAAATTATCATACCATGGCATAAATTCTTCTAAAAGCCGAGAATTTTTTTTGGCTTTGACCCCCAGGCTTCGGTAGGTAAGTCAGCAGGTTGGGTAGCATGGTTAACATGGCTTTTCTTGAGTAGGGATACATAAAAAATATTATAAATTTTTTCATGAGCTGACAAATTCAGTCAATATGCAATCGAGTCAATCTGTTCTAGTATACTGAAAGGTTTATAATAGCGTTTAGCTAATTTGTTAGATTGATAGTGATCTGTTAAGGTTTGATAAGGCTATAGTTTGACATAGACTAAATCACCTACTTGAAATTCCTTTTCAGTCCAATGAGCATCCATCTAATTTTTTATGGGCAAATGAGCCCTTTGAAGATTAGATTTGAGAGCAGTGAAGATGTTGCAACAACCAGTCAATAATTCATCAACGGAGGCTATTGGGAAAGTACCCTAGACATAGTCAATCAATGATAGAGGAGGTATTTTGTAAACAGCCTCAAAAGGGACTCATCTTTATAAAAGAGTATCAAGTAGTATTAATACCCTATTCTGCCCAAGGTAGGTACTGAAGAGAAGTAGAAGGATTTCTAGCAGCAAAACAACGCCAACAATCTTCTAGATAGTGATTAAATCACTTTTATTTGTCTATCCGTTTGCAGATATGAGTTGCTGGTGGACAAAATAATACCTTGTGATTTGAAAAGTTCCTTTCAAAAAATGCTTATAAAAATGGAATCTCGGTCTAAGACAATAATAATTGGAAATCCATGTAAATGGCAAATATCATTGACAAACACATCAGTGAGACTAAAAATTATGAAATAAGTACCTTAGGAGGGGTGAGAAATGAGCATATTTAGACAGTCAATCAACCACCACAAAAATTACTATTTTTTCACACGATGGAGGTAGATGAGTGATGAAGTCCATAGAGAGGGATTCCAAGATCTTACCAGGAATGAAAAGCGGCAGTAGCAGTCCTTGCAGGGTAGTGTTGATGGGTTTAATTTCTTGGCAAACCGAACAATTGGATACATAATCTTGGATCTCCTCACGCATCTACGACCAACAAAAAGTAGTAGTTATTCTTGTGAAGGTACGCTGAATTCTAGCATGACCTCCGAGAGGTGACTTATGATACTTTTGTAATATCAAATCTTATAATGCCGATTCAGCTGGAACTAGAATTTAATTTTTATAGAAAACCAGACCATTATGCTAGGAAACATTTTCATAATCTCCTAGCCATTCTTGAATTGATTTGGTAAGACTAGCTGAAGCTGAATGCTATTGCTAGTTGTGATACAACTTGTAGAATATGACAGGATCCTTCAGACACTCGGAACAAGGCATCAATAGGGCCATTCTCTCGTCCTGGTCAATAAAAAATTTCAAAATCAAATCCCATTAATTTAGTGATCCAGCACTATTGATCCGAGGTATGAATGTATTGATTCAACAATGCATTGAGAGGTTGATGGTCAGTTTGAATGGTAAATTTAGTACCAAAAAGATAATAGCGCCACTTTTTTATAGCCTCAGAGATAGCACAAAGTTCTTTAATATAAGTTGAGAAGTCCTACAATTTGGAACAGAGTTGCCTGCTAAAAAATAATATAGGATGGCTAGATTGAAGTAGTACTACTCCAATGCCACTCCCAGATGCATCAGCCTGTATAAGAAAGGGTTTGGAGAAATTGGGTAAGGTCAAAACAGTGGTAGTGGTGAGGGTAACCTTGAGAGAATTGAAAGCCTTTTTAGCTTCATTGGTCACAGAAAAGTATTCTTCCGTAACAATTGTATAAGTGGTGTTAAAATCCAAGCATGATGAGCAACGAAATGTCTGCAATATCCAACTAACCCAAGGAACCCCTATAATTTCTTAGCATTTGCAGGTGTAGGCTAGCATTGGACTACCTCAATTTTGGTTAGATCCACTACCACCCATTGCCCCGAGACAGTATGGCCCAAATATGATAACAAAAAATCGCCAAACTCACACTTCGATTGTTTAGCAATGGAGTTGTCTCTCAAAATTTGTAGAACTTGAGTAAGATGGTGGAAGTGTTGCTCCCAAGAGAGACTCTACACCAAAATGTCATTAAAAAAGACTAACACAAATTTCCTTAGTACTGGATAAAAGATAGTATTCATTTCAGATTGAAAAGAGGAGGGAGCATTAGACAAACTGAAGGGCATAATAAAAAATTTATAATGTCCATCATTGATTCGAAAGGCTGTTTTGTGGATATCCTTATAATGAACACGCATTTAATGGTATCCAACTCACAAATCAAGCTTTGAGAAGACTCAAGTACCATGTAATTCATTCACTGTGGAACTAAAAACTTTATCTTTGACCGTTATTTCATTTAATGCTCAATAGTATATAAAAAAGCATCAACTACCATCCTTCTTTTTGACAAGAAGAACTGGTGAAGAGAAGAGATTGGTGCTAGGCCAAATAATCCCTTCAGCTAGTATCTCTTATGTCATATTTTCCATTTTTGTCTTCTAAAAATGAGGATAATGGTACATTTTACATTCACTGGTGCGGTATTTGGTTTTAAGGAAATTTTGTGGTCCGTAACACGATGTGGGGATAATCCATGAGGAACAGCGAAGACATTAGCAAAAGAAGAGAGGATGCTGCAAAAAGTAGTAGTTATAGCTGGGTTGACATTAGAAGGTTAATGAATTTGAGAGGAAGATTTAGCTGAATTGTCTTCCAATATTAGGGTGATTGTCAATTGAAAATAAGTGGTGGTAGAGTTAGTTAATTTATTACGCTTCACTTGGCCCAACGCCATGGTAGAAATGGTAGCCTTTTGGAGTCCATGTAGGGTAAGCTGAGTACCGACATAATCAAAACTCATCTATAAAGCCTTGTAATAAAAAACCACAAGTCCAATCGAGGCCAGCCACTACACCCCAAACACCATATCCATCCCATATATCGGTAATAAGTAAAAGTCCACATTAAATTTTGATTGGCCCAAAGTAATTAGAACATTGTGCACAACCCTTCACAATATAGAGAGTCCCCATTACCAATTGTGACATTAAGATGATAGGAAGGTTCTATTGATAGCTCCAGATATTTAGCCAAATGAGTCTGTAGAAAATTGTGAGTAGAACCGCTATCCATCAATATAACCACCGAGTGGCCTAATACTAGCCCTTACAGTCTCAGTGTGAAAGGAATAAAATGGCCTTCTAGTGCATGAAGAGAAATAGTTGGAGTGATTTCTGACGTAGGATGTAGGGACTTTGCTCCTTTAGGAAGTTCTGATGAAGGTTTGAACAACGAAATCATCATTTGGAATTTGTGTGATAGCTTGGATATATCATTCTTCATCCGCTCACATACATAAAAACTGTGGGGGTTTGCAATGATGGCCTGGGATAAAACGTTTATCACAGTTAGAACAAAGCCCACACTCACGCCGAGATGCCATTTCAGTAGTGGTTAATTTCTTTATGGGTAATTTGGGTGAAAGGCTTGGAGGAGAAGGGGATTTTGGCAGAGTTGCCATAATTGGTTGCTTGGTGAGTGGTAGACGATAGGAATTTGAACGTCATGTGTTAAGTTTTTCCTCCACTAGCTTAGCCATGCTAATTGCTTCGGGTAATGATATAGGTTTCAACAATAATAGTTCTTGCCGTATACCATCATGCATCCTTAAGATAAAACAATTTAAAAAGTTAGCAGTACTAAGACCTAGAGTACGAGTGGAGGGGGACTCATATTCTGCCATGTAAGCTGCAACAATAGTGGCCTGCTGGAGTTTATAGAGAGTAGTATCATGATTTAAGTGGATGGCCCGAATCAAAACTCAAGATATCGAAGAAAATTTCCCAGGTTGAAACGTGTTGAGTAGAATGCATCCATTGATACCATTGAAGTGCAAAACCGGTTATGTAGAAAGCAGCGATAGTTATTGTTCTGGGGGAGTGCAGTGATATAGGAAAATATTTGATCTAAAATAACTAGCAAAACACGTTGTCATTGAAAAAAAAAAGAATTTTGAGCTTAGACAAACGAAGGTAGGTAGCAATTTAAAAATCGGGTTGTAATTGTGGTAGTAATGGTAGGGTTTGAGACGGTTGATGAGAAATAGTAGATGAAGAAACCGTGAATGATGTGGGGGTTGGAAGTAAAGGTGGATTCGCCGATTGCAGAGGTTGTTTTTCTATTCAGGTTAACGAGTGAAGAATTTCATTGAGGGATTTTCGAATATGTTCATTGATGGAAGCATTTGTGGCTATCCCTTCTGAATGTTGTTATATAGACGTAACAACTTCTTTCAATTCTTCGAAAATCCCTACAATGAATTCTTTGAGTGCCTTATGCCGGGTCATCGTTCCCTTTACCATAGTCTCAATGAGGGCACCAATTGATGGGAGCACTCATGCAACAAGTGCAGAGCCCGAAAAAAAATAAGAAGAGAAAGGAAAAGAAAAAGAACTGAGAGGGAAGCATTGACAGAAAGAGAGAGAATAGGAAAATAGCAAAAGTAGAATTAGTTAGAATTGAAGGAATATTACTTGCTTACTTCAGTCGGCGACTATAAGGGCATATAAAGAAAAGTCCAACAGAATGCTGTTAGAAGAAAACTGGAAAATAACAACAAAACAGAAAAAAAAAATACAACTCAGCAAAATACAAATAGTTTCTAATAGAATTATTTAATTAGATGTAGCCCCAAAATTTGAGGGGTTGCTGAGTCTTTCTAGCACTTCTTATAATCAGGTGAACTGGCGACGCATCAAGAGCCGCATCAATAATGCCTGTAACACGCCAATTGACCACACGCCTGTTCCATATCATGCATGAGAAATACTTGCAAGGAATGAGGATTTTCATGGAATTCAAGGCCATACAATCCGTCCATCCATAATATTATAAAATAGGTTAATAACAACAAATTCAAAAACTTAGATTATTATGTACAGGTTTGAGAATGATGAGAAAGGAATTCATTGGTCATACCTGAACCGCAGGGAGTGTATTGTCAAGCTTTACGTGTCGGTTTTCCTGTTGGGCTGCGTCCATTGAATCTTCGGGCTTCTTTTGTATGCAAAAATTGATCACCCAGAAAGTATAAACTTTTCTTTCTCCTAATTCCATTCATGGCTCTCTATTGTTTCTAATTTTATTCCTAGATTTTGTCTTTTCAACTTTTTAAAGTTTTTGAGCACATTACTAAATGATGAGATGTGGATAACTGAGCTTGAATTTTTCACCTAGTTTTAAATTAATATCAACATAAAAAAATAGTAACAAATTAAAAGAAAAAGACGAGTTTGACAATAATTTTGGTGTTTTCCTCTTTTTTCCACCCATAGCCACAAATAAAGCAATTTGAGCTGTTTCAAATAGACGGCCATTTGGTTGGGCATAATGGACCAGAAGGAAAAGGAATGAAACAAAGTATAGATAGAGCAAAACAATGACGCTTTTTATAGAATCATCAAGAACTATCATAAGACTGAATTCCATTTACATGACCGTCGCATCGTCGCACAAGGACAATCCTCCTCACCATAAAAGACAAAAATCAAGAATCTTATACTAAAGAAATCGCATCACCTGAAGCATGAGAACATTTTCCCAAGGATGCATTGAAGTGAACATGAAAAGAGGAACGACTTAAAACTAGAAGTCATCCATGGGACTTTATAGGAAAGAGAGGGATAGAAACCCTAGAAATCAAGGAAGAAGTTTTACGACACCTGCTAAAGATCAAAATAGCGTAATTTAATATCCAATATTGCATGCGCTGCTTCCCTTCTTTCACAAGTCAGAGTGGAATATCATTCCATGCTAATCACTATCCTGATCAGCCAGTTTCAAGTATCCACAACTCAATCTTACCCTGCCAGTGACCAGCATCTAGATCCTGTTGTTGTCTGCTAATGGCAATGGCAACCAATTGGCCTCCTATATGTCATGTAGCCTGCATTTGGAAACAAGTACCATAACATCACGTCCACCATCATGCTTCATCTCAGAGGATGCTTTAGTTGTCTGCATTCTTAGTAAATACAACAGGAAGAACAACGAGCTTATTGACAGAGGCAAAGTATTTGTGGGGCATGACCAAAGGTTCCTGGTAGAACACTGACTGCGTGTCACATTATATGACAAGAAACAACTGCTCATCATCAGATGGCAAAGCTCAACTTTTGCGATATCTAGCACAAAACAGCGTCTCCTTAGCAGGGTCATTCTCTGAAGCTGATCTATCCCACTTGGATCTCAGCGAAAAGAAAGGCTTCCCAAACGACATTTTTGAACTGGAACTTCCTTCCATTTTGAGCAACTTTCCTGCTGGAGAAATTTTCCCATGTTCAGTAACATCAAAATCACTGGCCAAATAGCTATCCCTCACACGGTTTTTAGAAATTTTAGGGAACTTCATCTTCAACTCTGCTTCTGCTCTAAAAGCTTTTCTGGAAATCTCAGACACCTCTCTCTCGCCAATGGTACAAACTGGGCAAGCAGGGTCATACTTGTCAGCTTCTGGTATCAAGTTCTCCAAGCACTCAGCATGATATACGTGCCCACAGACCAATACAGCAGCAACTGAGAGTTCATGGCCAGAAATAGAAACTCTCTCAGACATGTGCCTTGCGCAAGCTCCGCATGTTTGGTGATTGACAAATGGGGAAGACAAGAATGTGCTGCTTGATCCACAAATCTTGCTGCCGCCAGAACCAAAATGCTCACTGTCAAGAGACCACCTCTCTCTTCGGGAGGAGGACACGAGCTCAGAAAAGGTATGCAATGACCAGCCATCAGAAGACCCACCATAGGAGCAGGTTGTTAGGTCATTGCTATTAGGAGAGAGAACAAATGATGGCCTTCCATCAGATATTGAATTGTTGTTGGGTGATTGCAGTCGCTGGAATCGACTATCTGAAACTTGTCCAAAAAGGTGGTGTGAAGGTGAATGCTGGATCAATCTTGATGGGATTGTGCTCACAGGAAGCAAACGACACTTGAAGCAAAATGGATCAGCCATTTTTGAGGAAGATGAAGGCATGGAAATTGAATGCTGAGCTGGATATGTGGCTGATGTTTCAGAATTCTTAACCCATTATTAGGATACAAGCCTGAAGTCAATAAATAGTGAACTTGAGTAGACATAATTAAGCACAATAAACTAAATACTAGAATTTTTCTACAACACACCTTGGCAGAGTGTCTGCTTGCAGTTGACAAATCTGCAAAACCAAGCACAAAAATAAATAAATAAATAAAATAATAATAAATCAGATTGTACACGGGAAACAAAGAGAACAGCATTATTCATCAAATGGAGAAATTCCATTATGCAGAACAAAAGTCCATACAAATTTTAACCAAGAATAACTTCCAAAAAAAATAAAAAATATAAAGCCTCTTCTCAACAACTTCAATACCAAATAAACAATAAGCAACACCAAAACAAAAATAAAGGTTTCTCCATTGTTCAGGCATAAATGTCGTCACCATTACTAGCATCTGAAACAAGATCATGCACTGTTATCTAGTATCTTCCCTAGTGAAGTTCTTTTGACCTCCACCCTCCTGTTTTGAGCAATGTCCCAAACCGTACCATGACTCTTTGACAAGCAGACACTTTCCTTCTATGTTTCTTTTTTGTTATTACTTTTTTTTTTACTCTTACAGCTCTTCCACCTAAGTAGTTTTGTCACCTATCATTTCAACCTGAAGCATGTGTTTTGGGATACAAATCAGAATTTGCAGAGCATTTCAATTGGGCTATTTGAACAAATTTCTGGGAAATTTCTTCTCCACATCAATGGGTAGAAAGCAAGTGCCATTTATTGGTGAGGCCTCTCATCTACCAAAAGAAATTTTTGGGAAATTTATAAAGCTAAGCGATTGGATTTCTCAGTTGTCACTAGGGAATTCACAACCAAAGGTAAGATTTCTCCAAAGGTCCCTAGTTGTGAGACAAACATCACCATAAAGGTCTTGTAGTGGAAATGGCAAGAGATTCTCTCAGCAATAGGAATGAAGGACTTGTTCAATCATTCAATCCCGATATTTTGAGGCCCCTAGAGACAAGTGTATGTGAGTAGAGCTGGTCATCTAGTCTGAAGACCCTTTGGGAAAATTTATCCAGCGGTGATGCCACTGAGAGATCTATAGGTTCATATTTAATTTGGAGATTGAGGAGGTGAGCTAAAAAATTTGAAATGATGTAAAGCAACTTAGGCTGCAACTTCTGTTTATATAACAGAATCCAAATCACTCCCATCCCAGTATGTTTTTGGCATGACAGTTTTATATATCTGCTCCTACCATGGGTGATCACTGGAAGACCTCTCAATATAATTGCTCACCAAGAGAAGAAACGGAGAGGCATTACATTTAAAATCTCATTCTAATGCGGACATCATTCCAAATTAAAAGTAATTTGAGACTAATTTTATTATGATTTTATTTTATTTGATTGGAGATTTAATTTTCTTTGATTTTGTGATATTTTATTTGATACGATTATTTTTTATTTTAGAACATTGTGTTATATTATTTCCTAGTTTTGAAATATTATTGATTAGAAAATTATATTTATTTCCTAATTAACCTAAGATAGCGGTCCTCTATATAAGGATTCTAACTCTAATATTAAATGTATTATTAATAAGTTGAATGAAATTTAAATGATTGTGATTTTCTTCTTATATTGATCTCTGCTTCTCTTCTCTCTCTCTCTGTTTCTCTTCTTGTTTCTTTCCCTCCTCCCAATTTCTTCTCCATCCCTTTCCCTATTTTCCCCCACTTCCTACATCAAATTTGATATCAGAGACTAAATTCCTACTTTTTTTACTGCCTTTCTAGCACCCCAACATAACCCATTAGCAGAACCCTTCCGCCTCCTATTCAATTTCACAATGTTCTTCCTGTATAACCAGCAACATCACCAACTCTATTACCCCACCGTCCTGCACCTAAGCATACAGTTCTCATCATCCTCTAACAAGCAACATATAATCTATTTCTACTTTGCAGTTATTTTGAAAAAAAAAAATTCTATCTCTGTAGAAGGGGAAAAAATTGACAAAAAAATTGTCGTTAAAAAAAATAAAATTTTTGAAAAAAAATTGAAACAAAGAGAGAGAGAAAAAGATAGAGGCGAAGCAATAACAGTTGGCAGAATAGCAACAGCCAGATGAATACGACCCGTAGCGGTGGCCACACTCCCCAAAATCACTGTACGTTTTCATCCTCTCCTTCAACTCACTGAAACCATTTTCCAGGTCGCATATCGACCGCCAGAACCATCACTTCTCCGGTCGCCGCCAAGCCAAATCATGCCCAGCAAACCCATCCAAACCACCCGAAAACCCTAATCGACCACCCACCCAAAACCCTAATTGACCACTCACCAAAAAGCACAGCGCCCAAGTTCCACCACCATTAATTACATCAAACCTTAACCCGGACGCCCAAGCCGAAGCCCAACCCAAACCCTAGCCGCCATGCTAACCTGTATTTAGATAGAAAAAACATATCTCGAATAAAATCTCAAAGAGAGAGGAAGTCACGAATCGGGTTATGCCGATTCATCTTCATCCTCATCTTCATCATTTCCATCCTCTTTGTCTCCTTTTCCACCTGCATCTTCGTCCTCTCCATCTTCGTCTTCATCGTCGCCTTCACTCTCGTCATCCTCTACGTCTTGTGGGTGTGTGCCTGTGCAGGCGAGAGGCACTGTGTGGGTTTTAAAAGGTGCTAGTGGGTGTGCGTGCGTGTGTGTAAAAAAAAATTATTGTTCGCATGTGAAAAAAAATGATGAAAATTTATGGTGGTATTAATATTGGTTCAAAAGAAAAAAATAAAAAAACAAAAAAAACAAAAAGAGACAGCGGACAAAAAGCTATCATCTTTTAAGGCCACATCATACAAGTGGTTCAGATGATCTTTTGTATCCAAGTGAGTTCGTTTTGTTTTATTCTGGGTAGCATATTTTTTGCTTTCTTTAATAGTATTTAGTTTTATTTACGTGTGCTATTGACATTATCTTTTACCCATTTTTGCATTCTATAATTTATGATGGATACAAACGCATTTCAATTGATTTTAACTTTATTATTTTAATAGATTACCAATATTTGTTTGCATTATCTGAACTATACAAAATTTTCTTAAAAAAACTATATATATAAATAAATATTGGCTCGTATTGCCTCAATTATCTATTGATTTCAACCCATTAGTCATATTGGTGTTGCATCACTTGCGAAATGGTCGTATTATTTCCCATAACACCCCTGACCTAATCATGGATTCTAGTTAGTTTGAAACTCTAAGTTAATAGTTAGCCCAATTAATTACCAATCAACAACAATTACAAAACCATATAATCACTATTTAAGCTGACCTAGCCAATACTCGGTAAATGAATTTGGATTTAATAAATAGAATTGCCATTTTAGAAATAAGGCCTCACTCAACAGATGCTGACAATTTTGATGTATCCCATAATCGAAATCACCTACGAAGACAAGTCGAGTACCTCATAGACGCGATTACATGCTCTGATACTATGAAAAAGAGTGAGATCAGGACAAACACCTCTTTAAAAACTTTAATTCTGATGTCCCTACTTTTGACGGGTACTTAGACCCTCGAGCTTTTACTCAATGGGTTCAAGATATAGATTATTTCATTAAATGGTATGGGGTATTGGAAGATATGAGAGTTTAATTTGCTAGTCTTAAGTTGACTAGAAATACTCAATTATTTTGAGAAAGTGTTAAGAATCTCCTTACTAGGTATCAAGCAACCCTTGTTAGGAGTTGGATCGAAATGAAATGACACTCTTAAGAGAAATATTTACCCCGCTCATACAATAGTAATTTACTAAACCAATAGAACGTCTTTCGACAGGATAATCGATCCATATGTGAGTATGTAACTCAATTCAATGATTTTCGGATGAGATGTCATATCATTGAGGGCAAGACTATGATATTAAGTAGATTTTGACAAGGACTACATGAGGATCTTAGGAGAAAACTTATCCTCAGTGAAATTACGACTTTGAACCATATGTATAATTTGGTCCGAGACTTTGAATTAGTTATCAAGACACCGTATCATCAATCAATATGGCATAATCCTATCAATTCTAAGTCTGTCTTAGGACCCACTCCATCTATAATTCCCCCTGCAAGGGAAGCCCGAGGAAAGGGTATTAAAACCCCAAGAATAAATTATCAATTATAATGCTTCAATTATTAAGGTTTTGGACATATTTTTTTCAAATGTTTGAATAAAGTCTTATTTATTGACGGACAAGATGGTATAAGCGAAAAACCTCTTGAAGAATAAGTATATGAACCCAAGTTAAACAAATTTGATGACTTGTATGGTAATGATATTGACACATTCATAGGCTACATCAGGATTACTTCCCCCAATATGCCAATCCTAGGCATTGTACGCTGTACCTTAATGCAATCCAAAAAGGATGATGATTGGCATCATCATGCTATCTTCCACATATATATCAAAGTGAATGAGAATGCTTGTAAAATTATTGTAGATAGCAATAGTTGCATCAATACAGTCCCGGCTAATACTATTTTTCATTTGGGATTGAAAACTATTCTATATCCTAATCCATACATCTCGTGGATTGACACATTTTCTGTAGTCGTTAAAGAACTTTGTCTTGTACCTATTCAATTCTTAGAATATAAAGATTGTATTTGGTATGATATTATACTAATGAACGTGGGTCATATCATTCTCGAGCGCCATTGACTATATGATTTGGATGTAACAATCCAAGGTCGTTCTAATTCTAATTCTTTTATTCATAAGGGCAAGAAAATTCACCTCTATCCCTTACTCCCAAAATCAATGACTGCCAATAAAGAAAGATCTATGATAATGACAAAAAGATTACATATCATTAGTCACATAATATTTGAACAAGCAGTTATAAGCAAGTTTATTGTGTTTGCTATTATCGTTCTCAAGGTCCTTTCAAACTCTTATGTATTGATTCCTAATGAGGCCCATCAAATACCCCATGAATTTCAAGAAGTCTTCCTCGAGGACTTCCCTAATC
>JAOVVI020010984.1:0-12840 GCA_028571085.2 Nepenthes alata
CCAGCCGACGCCCTGGGCGTGCTCGAGCCATACGCACACTGAGGGCGCCTCGAGCGCCACCCAGGCACTGGCCTCCCGGCTTCTCTTTTTGTTTCCGAAGCTAATTTCCCGCATACACTTAAGTCTTTCCTTAATTATATTATCTTAATTACCTCCTAATCACTATATTTGAAATCCAAAATCTCACAGGGGGTACCGCAACTTCATCAGCAATGAGGACAATAACATACTTCTTTCATAAATTCCCTCTATCTCTCTCTCTCTCTCTCAAATTTGAACTATAAACTTCCGATCTCATATGCTTGTACCCTTGGCAAGTACTCGATTTGTATTAAAGTTTCGAGTGTTAGATTTAAATACTTGTTTAAATCGTGAGGAAATACGTAGTAGATGATAGCAAGTACACAATAAGTAACCACAAACAATAAAGACATAATTTTTACGTGGAAAACTCCCTATGAAACGAGGGAGAAAAATCACGAGACACAGAGTCTGAAATTTCTACTAGCAGTAGTTGATCAATTACACAAATCCCAAATCACAAGAATCAATATCAACTAACTTTGTACAGCCCGTACAAGAAATATAAAGAGTAAGAGTAGAGATAAAACCTGGCAGATGTTCTTCTCAGCAACAAGAACCCCGTACGTGTGATTACCGAAGACTGAAACTTGATTGAAAATCCAAACGGAGGCTCAAATTTTCTTCTTTTTCTTCTTCTCTCTCTTTTCTCTCTATTTCTTCTCTGGAACGACACTCAAAACTGATTGGAATAACCTAAAAATACAAAGTGCACGTTTTATATAATCGGTGGGTGCTCGAGCGCCAATCGAGCGCACAGCGGGCACAGGCCCGAGGTCGAGGGCCATTTGAGCGCACAACGAGCGGGGGCTTACTGGAATTTTCCGCTCGAGCGCCATTTG
The DNA here is from genome assembly GCA_028571085.2 of Nepenthes alata. Lineage (NCBI taxonomy): Eukaryota > Viridiplantae > Streptophyta > Magnoliopsida > Caryophyllales > Nepenthaceae > Nepenthes > Nepenthes alata. The sequence continues at coordinate 924 of JAOVVI020010984.1, forward strand.
GGCGCACAGCGAGCGGAGGCACACTGGAATGCATGCAGTGAGGATATTTACCTTTATCTGTCACATTAAGTGGGTATAGGCCCACACGGGAGTGACCCATAACTCAACAAACTTCTCTCACGACCGTGTGGGGCCATTCATCATCGTCTCGGCAATTGAATAGCAAGTTTTAAGCTTCCCCTTTTGTAAAGCCTTGGTCATCATTTCTTATCCATTCTCCTCGGTCCCAATCTTTTCCAACACCAACGAACCCGTGTCAATAACATTCCACACCCATTGATACCTCACATCGATATGCTTTGATTTGGCGTGAAAAGCCAAGTTCTTGCTAAGATGAATCGCATTTTGACTATCGCAAAACAACACATATCGTTTCTGTTTGAGACTAAGTTCCCGAATGAATTTCTTCATCCATAGCATCTCCTTTCTTGCCTCCGTAATAGCAATGATTTTCACTTCAGTAGTGGAGAGAGCAACACACCTCTGTAATCTCGATTGCCAGAAAATGGCTCCTCCTAAAAATATGACTAAATATCCGAAAGTAGACTTCCGTGAGTCAACATCACTTGCCATATCTGTATCATTATATCCAACCAGAAGGGGCACGTTGCTTCCAAAGCACAAACACTGTTTAGAAGTTTCTCGGAGATACTTCAGAATTTATTTTATCGCAGACCAATGCTCCTTATCGGGATTTGACAAGAATCGAATGACAACTCCAACAGCATAAGTTATATCTGGTCTCGTGCACACCATGGCATGCATTAGGCTACCCACGGCTGAAGAATAGGGTATGCCTTTCATATATGCCTTTTCATATTCGGTAGAAGGATATTGACAATTGCTTAACTTGAAGTGATTGGCCAACGGTGTGCTCACTGATTTTGCCTTTTTCATGTTGAAGCGTTGAAGCACTTTTTCCACGTAGCTCTCTTGTGACATCCATAGCTTCCTTGATTTGCGGTCACAAAAAATTCTAATTTTCAGAATTTACTTCGCTGGTCCCAAATCTTTCATAGCAAAGGACTTCCCAAGCTGTCGCTTTAACTCCGTGATCTGAGAAGCATTATGCCTAACAATCAGCACATCATCCACATAGAGCAAAAGAACAACCAAATCATCTTCTGAAAAAGTTTGAACAAAAAGACAAAGATCCGAGGTCATTTTTTGATAGCCCTGATCTACCATGCCAGATTCAAACTTCCTGTACCATTGTCTTAGTACTTGTTTCAAGCCATACAGACTCTTCTTGAGATGACACACTAAGTTCTCCTTCCCCTTGACAAGGAATCCCTCCGGTTTCTCCATGTAGATTTCTTCTTCAAGGTCACCGTGAAGAAACGTTGTCCGCACATCCATCTGCTCTACCTCCAGGTCAAGAAAAGCAGCCAACCTGAGCACCACTCGAATGGAAGATATCTTTACCACGAGTGCTAATATCTCGTCAAAGTCAATACCCTTTCGTCGATTGAAGCCCATTACAACCAGTCTCGCTTTATACCTCGGCTGTGAGCTATTTTCATCTGTCTTCAACCAGAAGACCCACTTGTTCTTCAATGCTCGTCTTCCCTTTAGCAGCCTCGTCAACTCAAACGTGTGATTTTCATGCAGCGATGCCATCTCTTCTTGCATAGCTTCCATCCACTCCGCATTATGTTCATCCTCCATTTCTTCCTCAAAGCATTCGGGCTCTCATCCGTCTATGAGTAACACATTCCTCGGCCGACAGACGAGTAGAGGGTCTTCGATCTCTCGTGGATCGTCGGAGTGGAACAGTCTCGATAGGCTCAAAGCGAAGATCCTAACTGTTGACTTATGGTTTTGAGATATTCTAGTCATAGGTTTCCCACTAACTTAAGGTAAGGGCAACCACCCATACACGCCGCAGGATAATACAATCCTAAATCTTCCTCAAAAGCATAACATTCTATAGCAATTCACTTGATTCATCAAGGATCAACCCAAACGACGTGATCAACAATTTACCCTTTATTCCTTGAAAGCTATCATTGCATATCTCACTTCGACGAATACCGATCGCTACCAAGCCAAATGCCCTACAGACGCTGCATTCCTCAAGGAATTCTTAATGGATAACTTACTAGATTCAACTTGACCCAAGAATAACGCATACATTCGCAACATCAATCAGTCTTTCCAATGCATGCTTATCAAATCATTCATCTCCCGAACAGCCTAAATTTTGAATCATCCATATGTAACCTCACCAGTTCATTTACTCGTCCAAAGGTTCTAAAGCATTCCACGGTAGGCACCCAACCGATACTTCCTCAATTTCAATCAAAATCCTTAAAAATCTGTGCCGATCCCAGTGCAACTTTGATAACAACCTCGATTTATCAATCAAAAGATAAACCAACTTAATCTTTTCCTCCAATAAACATCATCGAATACATACACAACTAAAAAATTCCTAGTGACCACAAGATGACTTCTAAACGTGGTCACATATGCCAACTAAACTTGGCACACAACATCACCAATGGTTTGCAGGTAAAAATCGATATCAATTCCGTCACCTCTAGATCGATTCTTCCTTGAATTCAAAATTCATAAGCCAACTTGTAAACATACACTTAGCGTGGCAACTCTCCAACAAGACGCCCCTAATATTATATTAATGCCCAGTACATCAATTAAAATCTAACCAATCAACCACCTACATTTACAGACCCAAACCGAACACCATAATTGACTCTAGGCGAATACTGAGTCCATCAAGACTTCCGCATCCTACCATCTCTTAATTCTATCACCAACACGTTGATAATCCGATCAGATCAACCCATCTTAGCAAGTTAATCGACTCAAGACCTTAACTCAGAACCAATCGAATCTAAACTTTAACCCGAAATCAATAACCTTAAGCCTCGAATCAAGATCAACAAAATTAAGACCTTAAGGCATCTCCCTACAACTTCTCTGTTACCACGTGTGACGTACCATATTACCTACCGAAAATTCGGTAGAGTCTCAATAATAACGTCATCGGCCTAATACAAAACCTATACAATACCCCTGTACAATATATATATCTCAATAGCAAATACACGTAGGATCTAAAATCATGCCACAACATCGGTGACTCCGACACCGACCCAAAAATATGACGTCGGACTTTTAGTAAGGAAAGATGCCTGTAAAATTATCAATCCAACATATACATATATCAAACAATATCGCGGAAGCAAAAACACATCCTTAACAAACTTTGTTGAACCAACACAATGTAAAATATCCTATTTCACTTTTACAAAATATTTTAGTATAAAATAATAATCCTTTCCATGATCAAACATAATATCGATAATTTTGGACATCATAAAATACCACACAGGCTAATAATATCACCTAAAAATCCATAATACATTAAACATCATGTCCGAAAATCAAACTAACTAATCTACAATAAGCAAAACAACCTAAACCTATCCAAATACAACAATATCTAAACATTAGAACCTATAAGTCTAAACTATTTTGAATTTTTGATCTAACTCGTTGGGCAAGAACAAGAATCAAATACTAAAAAATAACATATAATTCATGAAATATTAATCCCCCAAATCACAAATACCAATATAAAACCACCAAACAGTCGGTAAAATATATATGCATGTACAGAATAAACATATCAGATATATAAAAATAACATGCATGTTAGTAGAATATCTAAAAGTAGTCAAGCATTATCAGACACAAAATACCAAACCAAAGATAGGGTTAGAGGATACTTGCCTCAACATTACTCTAAATAGATTTGCCAAAAGGAGGCCCCGAGGTACTCGAACCGGGCCCTCTCTCTCTGCCATGCCTTTCTCTCACTACCAGATTTTTTTCTCACTCCTACTCCACTACCAGCGGCGCCGCTCAGCTTCGCACACGCTTCCTTCAATCACCGCCGACAACTTGTGCACCGCTGTTGCCACCGATGCCTCTCTTGGTATCACTTCACTGGCGCCGATGCCGCTGCTCCATGACCTCTCTCCTTTGTGCTATTTTCCCTCACTGTGTGGCCCTCGCCACATGCCATCGCCGACCTCCAGCACATGGAATCCTCCATGTGCCACCGCCGTTGATTACCCAACCACACAGCGGCGCTCTCGCCACACGTCACCGTCATTTCTCACTACTCCGCGCAACCCTTCGCTATGCACCGCCTCTCTCTCCTATTTTCTCCTGGTTCACCCTATTTCTCCCAAAATTGATACATGTAATCCAAAAATCAACATCCACAAAGAGAATGGAACGATTAACTTGCCTCGATTCCACCGATTTCCTCTGGTAATGGCGGCAAATGAATGGTGGTCATTTTGACTTTGACTAACAATTCCTCTCTCTACTCACACCGATGCACAAAATGGATGGTACTATCACAAAGAGAGCTTCGCCGACTTCCATTCCCGACATCGACAAGTCCGGCAGTGGCGGCGATGATAGTCATGCCAAACTTTCTCTCTCTCCTCTCTTCACCCCTTTTTTCTTTCTCTCTCTCCGAAAATCCTCTTGATCCCTGTTTATTTTATTTTCTTTTTTTATTTTCTTTTTTGCTTTTTTATTTTACTCAATAATAATAATAATAATAATAATATTATTATTATTATTATTATTATTATTATTATTATTATTATTATTATTATTATTATATTTCCTTTTTCTTTTTATCATCCATCTCACCCAAAATAAATTAATTAAAAATTTATGATATTATATTTTCCCATCTTTATAAAATTTCATCATTGAAATTGATGCACCACTAACCTCAAACAACCAGGGTGTTCTCCTAACCTTCATCTTCACGCTTTCAAGTCATTTCTTCAAGATGTTTTGAGAAACGGCTAACCATCCATATCGAATCTCAAGTACAGATTATAAGTCTGATATTCAATTTCAAACCTCAAATCAAACTTGTGACCGGTGGCCATATATCCACAAACTTTCGCTATGCCACTCTAATTGATCATCTACCTCAGATCATAAACAAAGGCCTCAAAATTAACATATTGCAATCTCCTTATCTCAATAATCTTCCGATGGCTAATCTCAGGAATGGCATCATTATCGGCAAGCGATGAGCTGACTTCATCAACTTATCCATCCTTATCCAATTCATCACCAAATTTTCCACCGTTCGAGACAAGCCTGAAACAAAATCTCGAAGGCATTCAAACTCCTTATCACAAAATACTCTAGGCTAATTGTCTTCCACGACTGAGAAATAGACTCTAGTATCATGAGTTGAAATTGTAAATACTCTACCTGGAACCGTCTGACTCCTATCTGGACGTCTGGAATCCGGACACTTGAGATTGGAGAAATCCTTTGACGACTTGTCTATCTGGCCACCATTGAAGTAGGCTTTTCTTTAACAAAAGCAAACTCACTCTGCATGCTTCTCTAACAGAACTCGCAAGTCTACCTCTCAAACTAGAACCTCGGGGGAGAAGACTCTACGTCAACTAACTTTCCTTTATCTTGACTTCTAGACATCAATCAAGATTTCCATCATAAGCCTCCACCATTCGAACTCTGACTCAAATACTCAGGTTTCTTCTAAAAAGACTTCTCCCGAAACTACTCCTACTTGATTAAGAGACCAATCCAACATCTCACTATAAGTTCGCAATCGAGACGGCACTAACTACTTTAAATTGAATCTTGAAGTCTTAAACTACCATCCTACTTTAATAGATCTTTCAAATTCTTCAACCTCTTCCTGAATATTACCTTAGAAGACCAACTTTCGTGCTCTTTGTCCATGGATACTTCAGAAATGAAGGATTTATAGAGACAATTATCTATCCGACTACAACGATGAGTAGGAATGGATAATCCTTGAGTTTCCCTCTCACTCCCGACATAGCTTCAAACCCTTGCACAATCAGCATCATTGTTGTCAACAAAATCAAAATTGTACTCATTTGTCTCTTCTCCTTGCAAAGGTTGTTCATCGTTGACTCCAAAGATTCTCTACTAAAAAGAAGGATGAATAAATCGTAGTATCCATAGCCCAAGCCACGACCCTCTTCCATCTCTGCTCCCTTGTTAAGAGAATTAAGTTATCTTGGCGTGAGCTTCTTGATCTTTATTTACTTCTTCCAATCTCAATGTCTTTCTTCTTTTTTTTTCAATCGGATACATTAACTATTCCTAACTCGCCTGGCCTACCGAACTCAACTCCTTTAATCTCTCAAATGCTCGATGGGAAAGAACTCCACAAATATGCCTCTCGGAAGACATTCCAAGCTATCTTTTCATTCTCCTGGCCCAAGGTATAGCGCTAGGAGTCCTACCATCAACTTGCCTTACCCTCCAACTTATATGCGATGAACTTTGCTTCATCCAAGAAACCTGCAACCTCAAATGCTTTTCTTTCTTCTGAAGCCCATATTCTACCAACCTCCTCATAGCGGTTAAATTCTCATTCTGTAGCAACTTCAATTCTCCCATTATATCACTCGTGTAACTTATAATAATCAGATGATCATCCTTTCGATTCAAACCCAAGCATCCACAATGCGAATTTTATACTATCTGCCCGAAATAGTACTTATCACGTCTAAATATTCAATCAATCATTTATTCGAAATGACTCAAAATACCCCTCCTTATGACTTTTTTCTATTATACCATTCTTTTATGAACTCGGAACTTAGTAAGTTTAATTTATAATTTCAAAATTTTAAATTTTAAAATAATTTTAATATATAATGTTAAGTCCAAAAATTTGGGTGTGATAAACCAAATATATAGGACCCAACAAATTAAAATTCGCACAAAATCTCATTAGACAATCGTTCGGACAATATAAATATGACCTGTTCTATAATCATTATAAAGGAGTATCCAAATAGGACAGCAACTCATCTACATAACATATTAAATCAAATCGTCCTTAATATACAGTCCAAAGGCCTACTCTTAGCTAATTCCAAATATCTAAAGTAAAACTCACAACAAATCCTATCCAAATAATAGAGAAATACAATCAACACAATCAGACACATAACAGATTCCAAATTCACAGATTGTATGACACCTTGTAGAATCTCATCCAACTCCTACAAAGTATCTTAACACTCTACCAATCTAAATGAATAAAATATGAAAATATAAACCGAAGGCTCAACAAGTATCATCATATACATCCATAAAACAGCATATATAAATTAGATGGAAAATTCATAATCAAATATAAAAAATGGACAACAAATGTAAATCCGAATTGCTGATATCAAAAGCCAATCATCAAATTCGAAACAACATCTCATATTAGAAAATACGATCTGCACCATAAAGAAATGATACAATGTTCGTATCTCATATGCATAAACGCCGACTACATTTTAGGTCTATAACTATTCAACCATCTTTTATTATCATATCGACTACATTTTAGGCTTATAACTGTTCAGCTATCTTTTATTATTATATCGGTTATATTTTATGCCTAAACTACTCAACCTTCTTTTATTATCATATTGACTATATTTTAAATTTGTAACTATTCTGCCATCTTTTATTATTATATCAACTATATTTTAGGCTTGTAACATTCGGTCATCTTTTTTTATTATATCGATTACATTTTAGGCATGTAACTATTTTGTCATCTTTTATAATCATATCGGTTATATTTTAGATCTATAACTATTTGGCCATCTTTTATTATCATATTAACTACATTTTAAACCTACAACTATTCAACTATCTTTTATCACATATCAATCCACATGAGGCCTTAGACCACCATGGTCCCAAGAATCGACCCGTCGGGTCTCGGACCACCACGATTTGGCACAAATCCTTTCATTCTTGCCCTTTATCACCTCCACTCCACCGCCTACTTCTCTGCTAGCCAAAACCTCCATCTACCCCATAATATTTCGAACTGATCCAATCCAAAGCCACTACTCCTGTACAATGGCTTCTGAATGCCAGAAAACCCTCCAAGATCACAAAGCCAACGAAACCTATAAATCAATCGATAATTCATACATACATGTACATAATAAATATAAATGATATATAAAAATAATATGCATGTAAATAAAATCTCCAAAGCGCAAGTAAACACCATCTGGCACGAAATCAGACAAAGATATGGTTTACAGATATTTGCCTCGATCTTATACCCAACAAATAGGAAGAAATGATATTTCAAGGTACCCCAATCGCACATTCTCTCTCCTCTGCCACGCGCATCACTCCCGCCTCTACCTCCCTTCTCTTCTCAATGCCACGCGCCTCTCTTCATCTGCCACACGTGCCCTTCGTCTGCCGACAACTTGGCCCAGTACAGCGGCGTCAACCATGACAGCAACAGCTCTGAAGCGACTTCTGATGATGTCTTCGGCGATGGCATCATATTGGCGGTACCTACAAGCACCTCTAATTTCCTTCTTTTCTCCTATATTTCTTTGACCCAACTCCTCTGCCTCTTTCTCTCTCTCCTGACAAAAGCTCCTCCAGCTCCTCTGCCTTCACCGGCGCCTCTTCTATCAAAAGTGGATCATTCAAATTGAATAACTTTAGTGCTAGCCACCCTAACTTTCTAGATATGGTGAGCTCTTCCTGGACTATGCATGTGGTGGGTATGCTTACGTTTTAGGTTTTTTTCCAAGCTCAAGTGGATTAAGGAGGCCATTAAGATTTTAAACAAGGAAGTTAGGGACCTGGGCTTAGCTGTGGCTAAAGCCAATAGGGCATTGGAGGCCAGTCAAGCTGCCCTACTTTGGTTGCCTTTCTGCCCCATATCATTTTGGTTGAAGCACAAGCTTGGATGCTCTATGGTATGCACCGTAGATAGAGGAAAATTTTCTAAAGCAGAGGGTAAAATTTAAGTGGCCGAATGATGGAGATCATCACTCAAAGTACTTCATGAATGCTATCAAAGATGAGAAAACTACAGAAAAATTACTTCACTCGCCAGAGAGGACGGTTCCCTCATTTCATCTGATTTGGAGACGCACAAGGTCATTATTAATTATGTTTAGATCTTTTGGGAAGGTACTTTCAGGGAAGTCTTGTGATCTAAGACGACCTTAAACATTTTGTTTTGAAGTTAATCTCAAAGTAACTTCTTCCTAACCTCAAGTCTTTACCCTCTCATGAGGAAGTTCGATTAATTGTGTTTAGTTTTGGTGATGCTAAGGCTCTTGTGCTAAATAGGTTCTCTATTTCCTTCTTTAAAAGGTTCTGAGACATTGTGAGCAACTTTATTTTTGAGGCGGTCATTAACTTCTTTTAGAATGGATGCCTCCTTATGCAAATCAATTGTACATTGATTTGTCTCAATCCAATGGTCACTACTCCTTCTGTGGTTACCAACTTCAAACCTATTGCTTGGTGTAATATAATTTATAAAATTATTGCCGAAAACCATATGAACTTGCTCAAGAATTCTCTTATGGTTCTTGTCAACTCTTGCCAAATGGCATTTAAGGAAGGTAGGCATATTATAGATAATATCCGTCTTATATAGGAGTTACCCCATAAGTACCATTTGAATAAATATTTTAACTGTTGTGGTATAAAAGTGATATTATGAAATCTTATGACACAGTGAAATTAAATTTTGCCATTACTATTTTGAAGATGATGGGTTTTTTGGTTGTGTTTGTTGGGTAGATTAAAAAATGAATCACGCCCCCCTATGTTTTCATTTTCATCAATGGAGAGATTTTGGGTTTCTTCAAAGGTTAGAGAGGCTTCTATTAAAGGAATCCTCTGTTGTCCAACCTTTTTATTCTTTGTATAGAGATCTTCTATGATATTATTAAAATCAAAACATCCAACAATCAGAATTTCACCTTCCATTGAAAATGTAAATATTCTGAGACTATGATGCTCAACTTTATTGATGACCTCCTTCCTTTTTATGTGACCAATCAGCAATCTATGGTGACCCTCCACCAATGCCTCTCTATCTTCACTAGATTGTCTAATTTAGTCCCTAATTTTGATAAAAATGCATGCTTTATTTGCAGCTCTGACAACCAATTCGCAGTGATGGTCAAGGAGTTTACTGGTTTTAGAATTGGTTTTGTTTTTGTTTGCAATCTTGTTGTGCCTCTCGCTTCCCATTTTGGTGCCAATTGCAGTAATGTTTTGTTTTAGAATTATTTTATTCATCTTTGTTCAAAATTGGCCATTGTGCCCATGATTTACTTCATTTGAAAGGAGCAAAATGCTTATATTTTTAACACTATTTTAGCTTGTATAGTAACGTGATTTTCGGATCATTTGTAGCTTTTTATCCAATAATAATTAAATTTGGCATGATTACTCACCGCCAAATGCTTCTGTGATATCTATAGCTTTGTCTTGTTGGTCTTTTCAACCCTTCCTTTCGGTCTTACTTTTGCTTTTGCTTTTGCTTGTATACTTAGATATAGAGTTTTTGTCTATTTTTTAGGTTAGATTGTTTTAGTTCATTTATTAATTTTTGGTTTAATAAATTAAACTCCTTGTCCACTTGTACTCCCCAGCTATAGTGTACATGTTGTAGGGGATGCCGGTTTAAAAATGTTCAAACGTCAATTATTTAAAAAATTAAAACAAATATGGATATTGGCTTTTCGTATAATTTTTCTAAATTTTATGATATTAAAGTATTCATATTATAAAAAATTAAAAAATATTATTATATTTTTATATTTTTATAAAAATTAATTTGAATCATTGGATCATCAATTTAATATTGTGTGTCACGAGGGCATCGGGCCGCTTCGCACCATAAATGCAAAAATTAATGCCGCGCCAGGACTGCTTCGCACCTGTGCAAATCAGCACCCCAGACACGCAATGGTGTCGGCAAGATTTTGCCTTGGTTTCCGGTTGTATCTGAAATGAAATCTTGAAATACCATCAAGGATGCAAATATTTTGTGATGGGCGCCGTTTATTTGTTCAAAGATATATATATCAAATGAAAAATATATTTTTTAAAAAAATAATTTTACTCTGCTTATAAAAAACATTTTTAAAGAATTATGAACATTTTTTTAATATTTAAAGTGTATGAGAAGATATGAAGTTTCACAAAATCAATTAACAATACTAATATCTATTAATATTGATTGTGATAACATTTTTGGATATTGATAATACTTTGTAGTTAAGAAAATATTTAAATTTGGATACAATTGGTCTTTATTAGGTTCATAATCCAAATTGATAGTGATGCGAATGACGCCACTGCTCGGAGATCAACCGCATGTCCACGGAAATCCAAGGCTAGCGACTGTTGTTAGCAACTAGCAATACGGTTAGGGGGGAGCTAACCAATGTCCGATGGGGGAGGCCGAGGCATCGTTGTTCAGTAATCGGTTATGGGGATCAATGACTAGTATAGGCAATAGTGGTTAGGGCGACAGCCTTGGAATAAAATGTACCAATCTGCAAGCGACGTTGAAGACTAGATATGTCACCACTCGACGATTGGTGATGAGATCAAATATATTGACAGGTGGCAATCGATGGTAAATTCTAATGACATCAAGTGTTCTAATAGTGACCAATTGGTGAAAGGAATCGGACCAGGGCATATGGGCCGTAATGGTGTCATTTTCAGGCAAAACTGTCATTAATTTGTGTGGGTATCACTATTGAATAGTTGATAAGTTTTAAATTTTTTTTATTTTAAAAAGATGATGTCATTTTTTAAAACTTAATTTTTATGTTTTAAGAAGATATAAGCCAAACATTAAAAAAATAATTTTAAAAAATTTTATTAAAGAAAAAAGAAAAAGGAAGGTTTTCGCTTTTTCTGTATAATAAAATAAAAAAGTTTAATTACTGTAATAATGAAAAAGAATAAAAACTGTGTTAGCCTTATCTGTAGGGCAGGTTTCGATCTATCATCTTTTTCCCCTCAATAGGTCAACACTTTATTA
>JAOVVI020010987.1:0-12838 GCA_028571085.2 Nepenthes alata
ACCAATATTGCATCCCGAGTCCCGGATTGTCGTACGGATTAGGGAGCCTTCAGATTCCTCGTTGTTCGAAGGTAATCACCAGCGGGTCCTATCTCCGTTACTATTAACCTGAAACCTACACAACACAATTAACAAACAAGAGGTCAGAGGCCGACGGGGGGTTGTCCCCTGCCGACACTCCGACGCTCAAGTAAGAAACCTTTCGCAATAAACGGAGGAATGCATGCTTAAGATGTAAGAATAAGGGGAGTGTGAGAAGGATATATTTGGAGGCTTGAGCTCTACGGATGTGCCCGGCAGAGGGGCTGCTTACCGATGTGCCCGCAAATGGCGGCTTAGAGGTGTCCCCGTTTGGGGTTGTGTCCATGGAAGGTGGCTTAGAGGCATGCCCGTCTCCAAGTGAGACGGCGTGCCCTTGAGCCTCGCTGATATTTGGAGGCTTAGCGGACATGCCAAGACGAGTGTGGAGATGTCGGGCCCTGTCAACCCGGGTTGCGCTGGTGGGCTGCTAAGTCCGGAATTGCCCATTCGGCCCGAGCGAACTAAATAGAACTACCGTGGAATTAAGAGCCGCAGGATGTTATTTTGGGAGAGCTTCATACTTCATGCTGACGAACGCCAGGGTGAGGGTTTTGTACTCCACCGACTAAGGACATTCCCTTTCAAGCTGATGGGCATCCATTAAGGAGTATGCCTTCACGTCTTGACCTACCGAGAGGCTTCGTGACGCATTTTGGGAGGAACTCTACCAAGCACTCTGGCCACCATTGAAAGAGCCCCACAATATGTTTGGGGAGAGCATCTGGGCGATGCCATGGAGAGCCCCGTGCCTCACCATGCAGGAAACGAGGGTGGAGGAGGTAGGTGCCACTGGAGGGTAGTCTTCGCGTTCTGTTGAAAGCTCTAAGCGTCGTTAACGGGGGCTCTACTAGGCTTCATTAATGGCGCGGTTTGGACAAAATGTCTAGCTGAGAGCTTTTGAGAACCCTGGGAGGCCCTGGAGAAGGGCTGCGCGATTTCTCTTGATCAGGAGCCCTAAGCTTCATTTTAGGGACCTTGAGTCTATCTCACCATGAACAGGGCGATGGAGCTGAATGGCAGATTCAGGGGACCGTACGCCCTGTTTGGTGAGGGATTCTGGGTGCCATTGTTGCGGGCTTCGAATCCAGCAAGATGCAAAATCTGGGCGTTGTTGACGGGAACTTCTAGCCATGCTATGTGCTGTCTCACCGAGGGTTGAGACAGAGCGCCTTGGCGCCATTCTTGGGGAGCCTTGATGAAGGCTCTGGATGCCATTTTTGGGAGGCTTTGTGTGACGTTTCACGTCATACGTCCTTGTACTTATCATTAATATTATTATTATTATCATAGACAGGATCCTAACATTAGCCATAACTTATACTGGCTCTAATACCACATTATTCATTCATGATATTAGTCTAAATCAAGAAAGATGCTTACTAAACATGTATAAGAATTTAAATCTGACGGAAGCATATATTCTATATCATAACGGAAGTAATTCTACTATCATCAAAATACATGTCTGAAATACAACATTATACAGTACACATATTTTTTTTTTATTTTTCTCATCCCAAGTACAACATATACGTCATAACAAAATTATGGCCACCTCAAACTTCTTTCCTAATCCTGTTCATCCTTCATCATTTCTTGAGACTGGTCTGAAGGAAAGTGAAAACAACTAGCGAGTGAGTCAAATGCTCAACAGTGTACATAACATACAAAGGCATGCATTTTATACAGAATATACATTAACATACATAAATAGGAGCGGATATATAAAATGCAATACATTTACCTTTTTTCACCAGCTAACAGAGCGGATAAATAAAAATAATGATTATGTTAATCCATACAATCTAAGGTAAATATCCTAGCAAGAGGATAGATTGTGCTTACTTTTATAATCGGAATTGTGCTTAATTCCACTAACCAATTCTTGTCCTCCATCTTACACCCCGAGGTGGGCGGTGCTACCTATAATTCCAGTAGATGGGGCCGAAACGGATGGGCGATATAAAAGTAATTCTTTGATTTTTCACTGTAATAATCTAAGGCATGTCAAAAAATATCACCATCTGAACAAGATCCATGGTCCAATTTTCCTTTTTTTAAACTTTGAAGGGATTTCGTATAATCGAACTTAACAGAACTTAACTGAACGTCACTGGATGTAACTGAATTTTTTAATATTTTCATAGAGTCCCTTCCAAACTTTCATGAATATAATTTAACATAGAAAATGATATCCAAATATAATATTTCATAGGCCTTGAACATGCAGAAAAAATATATACGGAACTTTATTCCATACTTAGTGTCTTTTAATATACTTGGCGGCCAATTAATTTACTAGAGCTTAAATAATTTAATTCAATACTTATTGATGTTAGTAAGTCAAGTCGAGGTAGGTTTTAAGCTAGTTTAATATTTTATTCATATTTTAGAAATTTTTTGATTCATGTGAACCGGTTCAATTAAGACTTGGGATAGGGTTTTTTAATTATTTTGAGCCTGAAATTTTTTTATAAATATCCTAATATCCTTTTTAGGTCAATTGGTCATTGGTTTAGTCAATTTTAGTCAAATTTGGGCCCGATTCGACCCTTTTTAATAATTGGCCCAAATTAATGTTTAAGCTGAACCGGTTTTGGGAAGGCTTTGAGGGACCGGTTCAGTGAGTTACATAGCCCATTATCGGGAGCTATTTATACACAACATCGATATGGGTCTTAGCTGTTTTGTGCTCGAATTTGAGCAAGTTTGGTGATTGGATGGTTGTCGATTCAGTCTGCCAACCCAGGCTGCCCTTTCGGTTTTCAGCAAAACTGTGTAGGACAATTCTGCTTCCCTAATTTTTTTATGGTTCAATCGAACCAAATTTTGACCGGTTCTGGGAATCTTCTTGTAGCCAAGGGATTTAATAATAAATTTGGTTTGGGGTCAGTCCAAGTCAAAATATTGGCTGGTTCAGGCCAAATTTGCAGAACAACTTCTGTATTAGCATCAGCTGATGCAGACCAATTTTGTTCTAACTTTGTGGGTCCGAATCATATTAATTTGGATCCGACTTTTACAGGGAGACACTTGAATATCACCTCCAAGGTCTTAGATAACTTTTGGCACCAATTTGGCCCATTTTTTATTCGTGTTGTATTTTATTTAAAATTATTTCTCCAACTGCTCTGAGAAATAGTTCAGCAAGACCCTTATTGTTCATAGGTCCAGTTCTGTATCTGATCCAAATATTCTTGGGCCGTCAGTTTATATAGTAATAGTCCACACATAATACTAGCAAAACGGGTTGGGTTGGACTCCCCATTTTGGTGTGTGTTTGGCTAAATTTTAGAAACTGAAATTTCAGCATCAGCAGAACCAGTAAGCTGGTTCTACAACTGAGTTTGGGTCTGATTTTGAACCCCTTCTTAAATAATTCAGGGGCTCATTTTTTCTCACTTTTACTTCATTAAATAAGGATTATTTGACCGGTTTTGGTCGTTGGCTAATTATGCCATTTAGTGGTTGATATGAAGCAAATATCAGGAACTGCCACACCAGAACCCGATTTCGGACACTATCATGTGTCCAAGGCCGGTTCACCCATTTTTAATTTTTTTTCTTATAATTTCTCATGAATTTATAATAACTAAGTAAGCATATACAAGTGTTAGATCAATAATACTCATGAGAAATTAGCCAAAAATTTCTCAACAATCAAGGAAAGGGTCAAAGTACACTTGTCGATTTATTTAGCTGAACTTCTCCTTGCTGCCTTTTGGTTTCCTTCCTCTTTTCTCTTACTTTTTGATGCGTGCTCTATGGTGGCATCGGGAAATCGCAGGCGCAAGGGACGATTACTGCGACAAGGGGAGTCCAACAGAGAGAATTCAGAGGAAAAAAGGGAAACAACCGAGGTGATAAACAGCCGAGGTGATTAGGGCTGAGTTGCAGGAAGAAGCAAGGAGGCAAAACCGAGATGCTAGCAAAGAGAGGGAGAAGCATGGAGAGGAGAAAGAGAGATCACGAGGGAGAGAAAACAGAACGAGAGAGGGGAGAATTGAGAGAGAGAGAGAGAGTTGAGGCAAATATTCTCTTATCTTCCTTTTCCACTAATAAGCCAAACATGGCTTTATATAGTATTACAACTAATAAAAAATAAACCAAGGAGAAAATAAAGAAAGAGAAAATATGAGGGCCTGTAACTTTGTCCTTTTCATCACGAAAACCTTGCCCTCAAGGTTGTATGAGGAAAATCAAAATCCATGAAGTAACTTCTTCTTGAATCTCGAGTCCCCTTCATCATCCTCATATAAAACAGCCTCGACGAACCCATCATGGAGTAGGTCCGAAATTTCATATAGAAGCCTAAGCACCTGCTTAATAGATGGTCGGGCCCGCCCTTCATTATGGGTGCAACATCTCACAATAGACATGACGGTTTGAAGCTGATCGTAGTCAAAGGAGTCATCAAGCCTGGGGTCCACAAGCTCGTGCAGCCAAGACTCTGATGCTATACACAATTGAGACCAATCAATCAAGTTCTTATTGTCTTGTATTGCCTGTCTCGCAGATACCAGCTCAAGCAGTAACACGCCGTAGTTATACATGTTGCTCTTCTTGGTCAGCTATCGAGTGACCACGTATTCAGGATCCATTTAACCTTGAGTTCCTTGAACATCAATGTTTATCGGTTCAAGGTAAATGGAGCCCTCTTTAGAAGCATGTGCAAGGCCAAAATCTGCAACCTTTGTGACAAAATTCTCATCCAGTAGAATGTTGTTGGACTCGATGTCTCTGTGGCACAGAGGAGGATCACAGTAGAAGTGGAGATACTCCAGAGCATTTGCTACATCAATATCAATCTGGATTCGCATCTGCTAGCTAAGTGGTGTTATTGCTAGAGAATGAAGATAGTCTTTCAAACTTCCATTTTCCATATACTTGTACAAGAGAAACCTCTCTTTCTTTTCAAAGCAAAACCCTCTGAGAGTTGCGAGATGATGATGATGAAGTCTGGCTAGGAGCTCAATCTCCCTACAAAACTCATCCTCTGCTTGTTCTGGTACTTTATTCATGCTTTTCACAGCAGCCACCAAATCGTCATTGAACTGTACTTTATACACTGTTGTAATTCCTCCTTGTCCAACAACAGTACTGAAGTTGTTTGTCTCCTTCTTTGTCTCCTTGTAACTGAACTTCTGGAACATGGGAATACCTCCTGGAATTGTTTGTCCATATAGAAAGGGGAGGGGCTCCTTGGCGGGCTTAAGGCTATGAGAATTGTCTAGCTCTCTGCCTTTCTGATGGATGAGAAATATTAATACCAACAAAAGCAGGACAGAGATTGCTGTAACAGCAATTGCAACAACTGGTATGAGTGTGAGGTGGTAGGGATGGCGGCTTTCATTATTAGAGATGCTCAATGAAAGCCCGCTGGGGCTCGCAGTAACAGGTGAACTTGGAGAATTATTTGGGGACATTGAAGATGAGGATGTCCTTGAAACTGCAGTACTTAGCCCTGGAGCCCCAAAGAAACAGCTTGCAAATTCAACAGCTGACACATTGTCAGCTTGGCTTGCGAGAGCAACAAAAGTGGCATCTCAGCAAGTATTCAGCGTTACATTATCTTCAACTTCTATGATGTGGTGGAGATACATAATGCTAGCATTTATACACCTTTTGCAATCACTTTCCTCCAAAAGTGACACCTCGCAATTGTTAGCTACGTTAGCAAAGCCGGGAGATTGCAGCATCTGTGTGACAGTTCTTCTAACCTTGCATACATAATTGACAGTAATTTTACTCCCAAATCCACAAAGACCTGTGGCATTTAGTGGCACCCCGTAGAGCTCTAAGGTTCCTAGTACAGAATGGAAGCATACCTCAGAGACATCTGAATCAATTCCAAGATTGCTTGTTGCATTTGCATAGTGGCCAATAGAAACTGCAACAAAAGCGTTGATGTAGCGGAAACACTTTCCACGGTCATCATGATTGGAGCATACAGAAGCCACAAGAGTTACATTGGACCCGCTCAGGTCGAGGGGACAACCTGCCAATGTTAACAGAGGCTGCATTTGAAGAACGATTGCCATTACTCTTAGAATGGAGGCCGCTCCTCCGTACCCTTTCATGGTAGGGAGAGAGAGGTCAGGGCTACTTGAGGGTTGTGTAACAGGCCGCGAAGAAATTGGGTTGGTTTTAATGGAATTTCCATATCTGGATTGTCTAATTGCTTCAACAAACTCTGCAACAGGGATGAGGCTATACGGTGTTGAAGGATTAGCCCAGAATTGTGTTTGATCCTTCTTGGAGGCAACCACTTGCAGAAAATCTGCAATAACCTTGTATCGTTGAAGAATAGCCATTAATACAGTTCCCTCCCTTTGATGAACAGACTTGTGTACACATGTTAAAATCTGGAGTGTACTCGTACCATCGAAATGGAAACAAACATTTTTGTAGTTTTTCGGCCATGTACTGTAATAAGATTCCGGGTGCACAATTGTTCCCTCTTCATGCCTATGTTGCTTGCAACTAATAAGATCAGCTAATGAAGAGGATTTGATGGCAGCATGAATACACCAACCAAGGTTGTTCTACGGTGGAGGAATTCAGTTCATTTCTAAGGGCCGGAGTGGAATTTTCCTTGTTAGGGACACGCTTGTGTATCTCAGCCCCTCCTACTCAAATAAGAATTGCTCATGATCAGACTTTTCATGTCTAGTTGAACTACCTGCCTTTTGTACTTTAGATCCGAAAAATCGGTCACTAAACATGCTCAATGAGCTTGAGATCAAAATGCGAACAGTACCTCGGGCGTGCACAGCTGTGACTAATGGGATGGCAGATCCAATGAGCATTGGAGCATTTAGTGACTTGGTTTTTGGATTGGCCGAATAGGCGGAAGGAGAAGCTAGAAGAACCTTCAACTCAAGATTATTTACAGGATTAAATAAATGAACAATACCTTGATACAGTACAGGAGCCTCAATTTTCTTACTTCTCAAAATAACAGCAGATAGATCAAAATCAGCAATAGCCATCGATGTATGAGCACCTTCACTGTTTAACACACGTAGCAGTTATGGTCTACAACCAAGGCTGCAAGATTCGAAATGTTCAACTCTCGCAACGTTAGGATAGGAACGAGTACAGAAGCCTTGTTCTGGTCTTTATCGTTTAGGAGGAAATCATCGGGCAAGTTATCGGTGTCCTTAATTTCTTCAATATTTGGACAATTATGAGTGAAAATTTTGGTAATGGGTGTCGTGATGTTCTGTGAAGGAGTTAGAAGGCTGTGTGGTGGAGGAAGCTTTTTGAATTGGAAATCAAATGATGCATGTAGAGATGGTTTCTTGACTCGAGCCAAGGATGGTAAAATCTTAGTGATGGAGGTTTGGATTAGTTCAGTGGTGGAAGCCACGAACGATGGTGAAGTTAAAAATAAAGAGGAATTTGCAGTCGGAAGGAGTAAGCGGTCGATGCAATTGGTACAGGAGTGCCGAATTGGTTTTGTAGGGAAAATATGAACGGTGATTTGAGTTACATGTGGTGGTGCTGACCCAACGAGAGAAGGAATTACCGATTGGGAAATGTGGAGATGTGAAGCATTAGTGGAAGAAGCCACAGAAGGTGAGGAGGTCACTGACCGGTGAGTGTTGTGCTCGATTTGGTGGAGCGTTTGGCTGATTTTAGGGATGGAAGAGCTGAGTTCGGTGCAGGATGACCGGATATGTGCTGTTGTTGAAACCACGGTGGACATGAAGGCTCCAAATTTGTCAGTAGCCCGTCGGAGGTCCCTCATCGCGTTGGCAAGCTCAGCGACGGTTTCTTCGAGTGTGTCCAGTGCATGTTCTTCGATCTCCTCTGCTTGCATCTCAATGAAAGCACCAAATGATGTGTGCTCCATGGTAGCGTTGGTCAATCGCACGCGCAAGGGACGATTACTATGGCGAGGGGAGTCCAGTAGAGGGAAATCAGAGGACAAAAGGAAAACAACCGAGGTGATAAATCGTCGAGGTGATCAGCGCCGAGTTGCAGGAAGAAGCAGGGAGGCAAAACCAAGATGCAGGCAAAGAGAGGGAGAAGCAGGGAGAGAGAGAAAGAGAGATCCCGAGGGAGAGAAAACAGAACGAGAGAGGAGAGAATTGAGAGAGAGCGAGAGAGAGAGTTGAGGCAAATATTCTCTTCTCTTCCTTTTCCACTAATAAGCCAAACGTGACTTTATACAGGATTACAACTAATAAAAAATAAACCAAGGAGAAAATGAAGAAAGAGAAAATATGAGGGCTCGTAACACTTTACCACCGATTTTCTTTGCGCTTCACAATCTCTCATGTCTTCCCTTCTTCTACCCTATTCATGCCTTAAATAAATGTACTCATCTTATCCCCTAAACCCTTGTGTCACTCCTCTAAATTTTGCATGCAGCAGCAGCTCAAGGTTGTATTAGATTGCAACTCGTGTTTAGCTGATTCACTATCTTTCTGTTAAGCAATGATATGGCTACAATCTAGGGCTCATACTTAGTGTTATTTGTGGTCAAGCTTATCCTAATTAAGCTGCTCAAGGAGCTGCTTGAAGGGAGAGAAATTTGGCTGCGGATGCATGCCACCTTTCATGCCTCTTTTTCCCCATTTTTCCTATTAATATATAATGTATTCTTAATTTATTATATTGTATATTTACAACATGGAGTGAAAAATTCACCTAATTTTCCTTTTGGCACAACTGCCAAATTGAATTTGTCCAAGTCCCCCTCGGTTGCTGAATTTTTCCATTTTGCCTATTATATTAAAGGATTTAATTTAAGGTGTTTGGGTATGCGTTTGTAGAAATTTAGGATATGAAAACTTAGTATAGACACTAAAGATCATCTAGTATTAATTTTGTCCCAAACCAAATTTCTTATAATCCCCTAATTTACATATCTAGCTTTCGGATTTGAAGGGCAATTTAAAATGATTGGGTGTCGGGGTTTGGGAAACAAAGACATTGAAAGTTAGTCTACTTGTCAATTATCAATTGGGATTATTTAAGTCAAAATTTGGATTGCCTAACACATCCCGAATTAAATCCCTGGCTTTTAGGTTCAAAAATTAAATTAAAGGAATCGGGCGTGAGTATACAAAAAACTAAAACATAGAGGGCTAGTATATTTATCAAAGACTATTTTGGATTGATTTCATCATAATCTGCATTATATAAGTCGTCCCAACTTACGTTCCTGATTTATGGGATTGTGGTCTTTATAGTTTTCGTTGCCGACTTCTGTTGCCATCGTCGCTACTTCAGTGAAAAGGTGAAATAATGAGGATTCACTTGCAATTAGAGGAGAAATGACAATAAAAAAAATTCACTTACTTGATTGCAATATCACTGAGATGTCATATCATATTACTTCAATGATATTGCAATCAGGCAAGTAAATTTTCTTTATTATCATTTCTCCTCTAATAGTAAATGAATTCTCACTATTCCACTTCTTCACTCATTGCACGTAAATCCTTCTATATTTGTACCCACCGTCAAATTCATCATGCCCTTTCTGATTTTTGCAATTCGGTGGTGATTTTGTGAGGGTTTGTTTAATCGATAAAAAAAATCAAAATCACTATATCTTGCCGTTTGGTGCCATGATTGTATACTTGTACTGTTTTATATTGTGGCTGTGGTTGGGTATTTAATTTTGAAAATTTTTGTTTGTATCTTGTGGGTTGGCCGAGGTGGAAAATTGTTGGCCGTGTGTGCGTGTATTTTGTGTGTCTGTGAGAATAAGCAGCGTGAGTTGCTTTATGAGAGTGTGGGTCGGTGTGTGGGTGTAAAGGGGCAGTGTGTGTTGTGTAGCCGTGAGTGTGTGTGCGTGCACTGTGCGTGTGTGTGTAGCAATGTGAAATGTGTGAAACCGTGTGGGTGTATGTGGGTGCGGTTGTGTGCTGCCATTGGTGGGTGTGGGTGTCTGCATTAGTGTATGCGTGCATGTGTGTGTGTAGCAGGATGCGGTAGAGCAACGTGCGTGTGTTGCTGCCAGTGGGTTGTTGGCAGTGTGTGAATGAGTGCTGTAGTGTGCATGTTTGTGTGTGTGTGCAGGGTGCGTTGCTGTGTGGGTGTCGAGTGTGTGTTGTGAGAGTGTGTGGTGGAGGTGTGTAGTGTGTG
The DNA here is from genome assembly GCA_028571085.2 of Nepenthes alata. Lineage (NCBI taxonomy): Eukaryota > Viridiplantae > Streptophyta > Magnoliopsida > Caryophyllales > Nepenthaceae > Nepenthes > Nepenthes alata. The sequence goes on from JAOVVI020010987.1 coordinate 10,186, forward strand.
CGGTTGGTAATGGCAGTGAAGGTGGTGTGCGCTGTGCGTGTGTGAGGGATGAGGGAGTGCTGATGAGTGTGTGTGGATAGCTTAGGGGTGAATTGCCAAGGGCTCGGCATGATAATGGCTGAAGGCAATGTGTGGCTGAGAACATCGCACACTAATGGCCGAGGACTTTGTTATGTCCTGGGGTGAACGTATAGTGTCTAATTACTATATAAAGAGTTTATGCGGATGCCAGTCAGTTAAATTAATAATTATATTAATGCATGATGTTGTGGTTGTATAGTTTTAGATGTTGTGGTTGTGGTTGAATATTTATTTTTAAATCTTGTGTATGTGGATTGCCATAGGTGAGTGAATGTAATTATAAAAATGGGGATTGACGGTTTCTATGTAAATCACATTATAATGCTGAGTAAATTACTCTCATGGCCTTCGAAGAAGGTTTAGCATATTAATAGAATGAAAGACCAGTTGGATAAATAAATTGACTCGAGATATTATATGTCGATTCAATGGTCCTCTTCTCATTTTGGGATAAATTCTTTTGTGTTAGATTTGATGGCGTGAGTAGGGTCCTTTGTAGCACCGAACGATATTTCTATTATTATCATTGTGCAGCTCTATTTGTGTTATACTAGTATGTGTGAGTATTTGGATTCTTGACTTCCTACGGTTAAGGTTGAGGAGAGCATATGAAAATATTAGGGTATCAAGTCGAATAGGAGGTTACGGTACCTTAGTGTGGTCTACGCTTATCTGATTATGAGTTTCGGGTCTTGATGGTGTTGAGCTATATTGCATAGATCGGCGGGATGCTCATGACCATGTGACCATTATAGTTCATGATATTTAGGGTATCATGGCGGAAAATGTTAGGTTTGACGTATGAGATACCTTCTGTACCTTGTGGAGTCAGAAGAGAAGCATGTTGATGAGATCACTATACCTCGTTGAGTCGGATGATAAGCATGTTGGAGAGACATTTGTAATTTGTTGGGAAGAGTTTCTATGGACCATGGATTTCGGTTGGAGGTTAAACTTGCGAGCATCGAGTAGCCTGTTTAAGTACCCAACTGTCGGAGAATATACGTAGCCTTTGATTCACAGTAGCGTAATAAGATCCAAGAATTTTCTTATGATATTCTATGATTGTGAGTACCTCATAAGTTATATTGGCAATATCTTTATGTTGGATCATATGATATCCGAGTTTAATGAAATCCATATTGGTTATCATCATTATTATACAGGTCGTTCTCACTGATATCTGGACCAAGGAATCCCCACTCATCATTGATATCGGATTCCAGGGGATTACCTTTAGTTATTGGTACTCTTATTATCTTTGTGATATATGGGTGAAGTGTGGCCTATCTTGTTTAGAGTCGTATTTACGATATATTGTGGCTTCTCGGATATTGTATATGGTTAGAGTAATGTTAAAACCTTTATAATTTGATATTCGAGATCGTTATTGTTATTTAGTATTTTTTATTATTATCACTTATTGGATTTTGACTCACCCTTATATTTTCTTGACTCAAGATTGAGTAGATAGCACTTAACTTGATGGGAAAAACATCTGTTACCGCAGAAAGAAATTCAGGTAGAGAAGAAGGTTTCGGTGGCCAGTAGATTTATTCTGTAGAGTCATCCGAGTTTAGTTTTCTATAGAATTCGATATATTTTTCTTTGTTTGAGTTATCTTTTCTTTAGTATGTTTTATGGATGTTAGACGAACCTATTACATTATAGTTTAATCAATGATGAGACGGTCCAAACTTATGCAATTATCATATTTTGTTTAAACTTTTAATTCACATGTGTGACTGGAACCGTGTTTTTGAGTGGTAAGGTTCGGGTCGCCAGAAAAATAGCCCAATTGAAGATGTTATTATAACTTTTATTATTGAATGTTTGTAATGTGAAACTGATACTAAGTTATAATTTAATAAATATATTTTTAAGATGTGGTTGAGGCCTGTAGCTCACAAAGAACTAATTATGATACAAAAAAAGCTTGATAAGTTTCCCTCCAATAATTCATGATAATTAATATTCTAAATATTCATAGAAATTAATAAAACATAATAATGATCTAGGTTTCAGATGGAATCCATATTGTTTGCACGACGAGAACCGTTAGATGATTGATAAAGCCTATTGGCACTAGGGAGGCCATAAGAACGATCCTCAAATGCAGCACTAATCATTCAAATAAGCAATGGAAGATAAGGAGTTAGAGCTTGGGGATAGTAGTCCTTACAAAGTTGGGTATTCTTACATTAAGGAAAAAAGGAGTTAAAAAATATAAAATTGTTTTAAAATATATCAAATTTTCTTATTTTTTAATAATGAATCTAGTAATAAAAGGTAAAACTCATACTCAAAAATCAAAACTGACGACATCAAGATCGGATGACATTAAAAGAAAACTGACATGTCCAACTATTATGTCGAACTATCATATTTGCGGTCATCCTCTCATAAACTATTTGACTAGGAGCTATCATCTAAGAACATGACCAATGTGGATTGTTTTGCGACGATGCACCTTTGGGGCAAACAGAAGGCACCAAGATCATGATGACTTTGACAAAGGAGCCAATTTTGTCAATAGGGGAGAACTTATAATCAGACCAAAAAGTTATATTTA